>BOPP01000097.1:4760756-4837428 GCA_017312745.1 Gryllus bimaculatus
TCTCTCTCTCTCTCTCTCTCGCTCTCGCTCTCCCTCTCTCTAAGAATTTACGATAATATTAATGTGATAAAAATAATTTTATGTGATTTTGATTTTTCAGAGCCCTTGAAACTTACAAAATCAATTATCTGAAAAGTAAGTTTTGAGAAGTGAGAAGTTAGCGGGTTTTCCTTGTAAGCATACGATATGTCACACCCGACCAAATGATGAATTTTTATTCAATATATCTTGAAAAAGTTATTTTTTTTCAGAAAACTATTCTCGTACTTTTAAGAGGATCATTTCATTCTCCCATTAATTTAGTCAGTTCTCTCCTACCCAAAAAACTTCTGTCTGTATTAATCTTCAGTATAAGTCTTCAGTCACAAAAAGATAGTAATCGCCACAAAAAGACAATTTTTTTTCGATATCAAGAACAAAATATGGATTCTGACTATGCAACGTATTAATGAAAGCAATTGTTACCTAAAGGAAGAAGATGTATACAAGTTTTCGTTATGGCCAGACAGAACGAGTTTCTTTGTCATAAAGTTACAGTTTTCCCGCAGCATTACTATACTTTCTCTCTACTGGGTAAGCGGTATGCGGGAAAGTAAAATATAACCTGCATTTCACAAATGTGCTCATCACAATGCACCCACGTGAGATAAGAGATTAATATATTTGAGCAAAATCATTATTCAATTCGTTTCTTTAAAATAAAATTTCTATAAAACATTATTTTGTGGGTTTCACCTTAATTTAAAATGTAAATAAGTCACTACTTGCCTCGTGGTAACATTTGTACTTTACATAGACCAGTTGCAGTTGCCTGTGAAAAAAAGCAGAATAACATTAATAATATTACTTCTATTAATTCCTCATGAACACAAAATTAGTTTTCTTAACCCTAGGGTACGTGGATTTGGGAAACATCACGAAAGCATATGCCGGGTCTTTGATACTCTGCGTAATGTACTCTCGAAATTATACCAAAATTATCTTTATTCCTAATAACTTGAATTCCAACATAAGTCAACAAAGTCATGTTCGACAAATTATAATTTATTTACTTAAAAAATCATATTCACAATTTTCCAGATAAGCGAGCTTACGATACAAACATGATTAGCAAATGTGTGATAATGTTTTTCGCACAGCTTTTTAATATTTTCACATGCTATTGTGATTTTCTTGTCTTTTATAAGAAACATATCACTTTCTTCACTGTTGCACACTGTTGTTGCGATGGATTATACACGCAGAATACGAAATACCATTCAATAGCAAAACATCTTGGGGAATTGGGTCACGTTTTATTAGCAGATTAAGACAATAACTGCCATAGTCCCCCATTGTAAATCTCAGACCTTTTTCGTTGATGCGCAATAGTGCGTACATTAAGCTCGTTCTTTCATTACTAAATGCCAGATGGCGATTTAGCCGTGATCATTAAGGCATTATACACTCCTAGCCAGGGTATACACATGACTTGCATCGGCTCGAATCTTTAAGTTAAAATTCCTGATTTTGCGAAAATTGCAAAAAATATTTCGGCGTCTTCCTACAACTAAAATATTGAAGTTGGATATTTTTTCCTAATGAAATCTGTTGTTTAAAAATAAATCTTGAAATAAGGTCGTGTTCAATTATTTGAAAATATGAGAAGCTTTTGTGTAAATTTTGAGCAAAATATAGACAATTAAAAAAAGTAATAATTTTTCTCAAAAAAATAAAAAAAAAATAAAAAAAAATAAAAAAACACGCTTCAAATTTTTCTTTAAATTTTCTCCTCATATATAATAAAGGATGGTAAAAAATATGGTGCTAGACCCATTTTCGGCTACTCGCCTTTTTGTCCAAAATTGCCAAAAGTTAACATTTCAAAGTTAAAAAATGTAATGTAGAGAATTTGATTTTAAACAAAATCTGTTCTAAGAAACTCGTTAAAAAGGTCATGTAAAGTTGATTGAAAAAATAAAACGGAAAGATAGCCGAAAATGGGACTAGCGCCTTTTGTTTTACCATGTATTACATATGACGAATAAATTTGAAGAAAAAATTGGAGCGATTTTGAGTAAAATTGAAAAAAATTGTTAAAACAGTTTTTACTGTCTTTATTTCGCGAAAAATGTCACGGAAACTATTTTAGAAAACTTGAACATGAACTTATATGAAAATCTTTAAAGAATAATTTCTTTTAAATATAATATCAGTCTTCAATAATACTTCCTCGTTACTACGTATGCAGTGGAGAGAAAGTTCTGTAAAGCTGCGCGAAAAGACTGCGAATTTTCGGCAGACAAACTCCTATTATAATGTGCCGATAATGAAAAAGTTGATAAATCCAGTTGCTAAATTTAGAAAAAATTCCCTAAAGTGGTGTAGCCAAAATCCTTTTTTGGGGGGTCCTTGATTGCGAGAAATTGAATGAAGGCAAAAGATCTGTCTGCCCGTCCGTCTGTCAGTCTGGTCAATGCTAGTGCCTAAACCGTTCGGCTGATTTCCTCCAAAATCTATATTTCCCTATCCATCGATCAGGGCTCGGCAATAAGAGTTTTTCAGGCAAAAATTCGCCGTTTTCGCCCAGTAATTACATAGCTTTCTCCCTATGACAATTTATTTAAGGTGAGTTCATTTGTACCTAGTACATATTTAAACATTTTAAATTTGTTTTATATAACTATGACTATAATTTAATGTTACAAAATTCAACTGTTTAATAATAATTTCTGTTGATATTAAATTTAGACCCCTGAAGAAGTGGAAAAGTAGTTCTTGTAATGTTGGGATAATCAAACCTTTAAAATAAAGAAAACATTTTAATAAAACTATTCAATCGGAATTGTGGTTTCAGATTAGTGTGTTTTTGGTTTCAATATGTTTAATTCAAAATTAATGTCTAATATAAATCTGGACTGAAAATCTAAATACAGAAATCACAATGACAGTCTCAGGATAATTGAATACCAATGTTTTTGTTTATTTTTCCGGCAATAGAACTGCAACATTGACATTTCTAAAAAAAATCACAAAAATAACGAAAAACACTACCCGTTTCGAAAAAAACCGTACGGAATGATTTAAAGATTGAAAATTGAGAAATAGACAGCATTGATAAATCAATTACTAGGTTCAAGATTCAAGGCGCAGACATGACAAAGTTTGACAAGGCATGACATGGCAAAGTTTGACGCAAAGCATGACAAAGTTTAAATGTTTATCAAACCTGTATTAACTGGTTTGATAAACATTTAAACTTTATCATTATTAAACTCAAAAATAGCAAAAAACCACTGATTTTCAAAACATTGGACATAACCTAATTTAAACATCTAATTTTGAAGAACAGATTTCATTAACAAAAAATGTTATCAATATTGCAGTTTTGTAATGTTAATTTTTGCAATTCGCTAAACTGCAGAATGGTAATGGAAAATGGGTCCCGGGTCTTTTTAGGTACGTTCTTTGCCATATTCGAGAAAAAAATAGAGCCGGTTTTGAAAAAATACTTGTTTATGTAACTCTACAATGTGATGGTAAGCAACACTATCACCAGAATTTCAGCTAACGCAGATGTATTGGGAAGAAACAGGATGTATCGCCACTCAGTAAACATCATTATCACTCGGTTCAGAAGAGACTTTCTTCAGCGCAGAGCTACGTTTTCTGATAAAGTAGATATTGTCGATATCTGGCCTCGCACCCCGATCTGAACCAACTAAGGTCTGGTTTTGAATGGATATTTTGTGTCCACGTCAAATAGTGATCATGGAAATTGATCACATAGAAAACAATGACAAATACTATTCTATCAAAAACTGGGCCACATCTGTGATAGTTGCCAATATCCGAAGAATTCTCTCCTTTGATTTATTTCTATGTCTAATTTCATTTTATCAAAATGTTTACTTTACAAAATAGTTATTAAATCAAATTATTTTTATTTCTTTGTCGAAACTTCCTCGTTAGTTTTGTTTCATGTTATAATTTGGGATATTACCTAACGTATTGCCACAAATATTATGCGAAGATATTGTATTGTGACGCACATATTTTCTTGTTTCCGTGATATTTTTTTCTTCCGAGACCAGGACATGCACGAACAGCGAGCGAGTAAACGCCTTTTCATTGGTTCTGCGTGGAGCAGAGTATTAATCATTTAACAATACAAATAATTCGTTTACATTTCAGGCACAATGTAAAACTATGGCGGCAACGTGAGGTAGTGGAGCAGGAGAATCCCTAGCGTCCAATTGTAAGCGTCGGCGGACTTCTCAGTCGCGTTGAATCTGACTAGGTCCTGCCTCGTACTCAGTCACGTTGTAACTGACAACTTTGCTATGTAAATAGGTTATAATTAGAATACCCGGTTAGTGTTGGAATCTCAGGCTCAATTAGGTGAATATGGTAAAAAGGAGAACACATTTGACGCAAACGCTGAAATGGCTACACAGTGAGCGAACGCACCTGCAGCGAGCACCGCGCCTCGGAGGGCAGCTCGAAGTGGCACAGGGGCTGAGAGCCGGGCGGGAGCCAGAGAGCGCTGCCTGCGCCTGCGAGCGTCAGCGCCAGCGCCAGCAGCGGCGTCAGCGGCAGCGGCGGTGGAGCCATCGCCCTCTCGGCGCGGCGGCGACGGCCGTGTGGCTTCGCTCGCCCGAGACGCTAACGTCGCGCCCGCCCCCACCCGCACCCCGCCTTGCCCCGCCCCGCCCCGCCCCGCCTCGCCCCTCCCAGCCTCCGCGGGCGCGGGGCGCGGGGCGGAGGTGGCCAGGTGCGGGCGCTCGCAGATAAGGAAGCGTCTGAGAAAACACCCGCGGTCGCCGGGGGAGGCACCACACGCTGCGATGAGCCATCCCCGCGTGAAATATCGCAACTTTAACGCGGATTTACGAACTTGTAGGGAAACAAAGTCAGGAAATATATTCAAACTAAAACACAAAGACAATATATTACTTGTATTATTAGGCTATTTTGTATTTCTGTACAAAAGGGGAAAATATTATCTGTACAATAGGGGGTTATTATCACCATAGAAAATGTGGACAAGATACAGTACTGTACAACCTGCACAGACTACAATTCTTCTTTGAATACTAATTGTGGTTGTTGTCATTTCTGTGTCAGGTTCAACTTTCGTGTCACTTATAAAAGCATAGTTTTTTCGTAGACAGACTTTTCGTAGACAAATTTTCTAAAATTTAATGCAACTTATTTGTGGCATTTTCTCTTCCATGTTGTGGCTCAATAGTTAGGATGTCATTGATTGAATCCAGATGCCACATCCCTGGCATTGTCAAATATTGTACATCAAATATTTTTTGTAGTTTACTAACTCACTGCTGTGTGTCTACGGACCTGAAATAAGACACGTAACGCCATTGTTAATACCCTTGCGAGCCATTCTGATTCTTTATGCCCACGCGGGCATTTGGAATACTGTTTGGCCTGCTCTAACACCAACAACGAATACATTTTTATGATTTATTAAAGTTAAGATACAACCAAATGCAATAAATAAGTGGCATAATGCTCAAATAAGTAAAATATCTTGCTATAAACCTTATTTTGGATAATTTATATGAAAATTGCAATTTTGGAATGTTCCCGGGGACAGGAGGACGCTTCCTCCCGTAGTACGTCACACAGCTTTTGTTTTTGACGTCAAATTAAATAAATAAATAAATAAAAGTAAATAAATAAAAATAAATAAATAAAAATAAATAAAGTTCCGTGAATTTACAATTATCATCAATCACTCAGTGCTTCTTACATTTTTTAGAAACATGTATGCTTCTTGAGTTGCAGTAATTCTAGAAGTAAAAAGATGTATAAGGCACATCGGGTAACATTCAGGAAATGTTATTTTTTATGATATGAAATATTCAAAATAACTTTTGGCAATAGAGGCAAATTACCTAAAAGTATCGTTTCATCAGCGCAATTCACACTTATTTTCCACATAACTCTCAAATACACCATAATCATTTTCATACATTTCTAGAGACTTTACTGGAAACCACTGTCCGTAGCTTTGTTAGTTTTTGCAAGAATTTTCGGAGGAACATCACAATATTCTTTCATTTTGTACAAACAAATCAGCCCAACAACGATTATGCAATAGTAATTAGATACATACTATGTTTTATTTATCTGCCGTCCTATTGACAAATGAGTACAATGCGTCTTTCCACTTTAGACGCAAGAAAATTGTAAACTGTTCCGAAATCTCATTTGATTCACAAACGAAGAAGTAAACCATAACGTTTGGTATGCACTACGGGTGTTGTTAGAAGATTTTGCCCTCTGGCGACTTCTAACTACCTGGCCTGAAGGGTTGGAGGTCGCCCTTGGGCCAAAATATCTACTTTACGCTCTGGATACATAAATAACTATTGGAAACACTTTTGCCGGTTCAGCTTTTACTTTCTTTAAATTTTTGTAAGGAAAGAGAACTGAATTAATTTCGTGTTAAAATGACCGGGCTTGAGGAACGTTTTACAATACATTAATAGTAAGTATGCTTTTATCAAAATATTTCATCAGCATTAGCTGTAGGCGAAACAATTATGAGAACTCAAGCCTAAAAGCATCCTCTGAACACAATTAAAAATCGCCGGTTTCGTCGAGAAGTGTCCTCTGCCAGACGGTGACAGAAGCGTAGTCGAAGTTGCGTGGTCAGGTGGAAGAGCAGGCCCGAGCCTCGCCATGGAAAGTAAGGCATTATCTGATTACTGAATTGAATTAACATAGGTACATTATTGTCGAACCTTTGCAAAGAATGGTGTAATAACAAAATTAGATTAATACTCACTAAATACTTAAGGGGACACCGGCATTGTTGTAAAAATAATTTCTCGAATTTAAAATCAATAATAAACAAAAATGCCGATCAACAATTCTAAAAAGATTGGAGCAATTTACTGATCACATTGTTTATCATAAGTCATAAGTAAATTCTGCTATATATTATGACAAACTCAGTGTGGTCATCGTGAGTGAAGTCATAAATCATATTTGCTGGTCATGCAACAGTACCGACATCTTATCAAGACATTTATTTCCACGAGAGGGAAAGGTCCCATTCATCAGTCTTTCCAATTTCCCGGCAAGATATCATTTTTTCTCATGTACGTACGTATATATATATATATATATATATATATATATATATATATATACTATTATTATTATAATGAAGAGAGAGGAGAGAGAGGAGAGAAGAAAGAGAGAGAGAAAGAAAGAGAGAAAGAGAGAAAGGAGAGAAGAGAGAAGATGAGAAAGAGAGAAAGAGAAAAGAGAGAAAGAGAGAAGGAGAAGGAAAGGAAGGAAGAAGAGGAAGCGAGGAAGAGAGAAAGAGAGATAGAGAGAAGAAGGAGAGAGGAAGAGAGAAGAGAGGAAGAGAGGAAGAGAGGAAGAGAGAAAGAGAGGAAGAGAAGGAAGAGAGGAAGAGAGAACGAGAGAAAGGAGAGAAAGAGAGAAAGAGAGAAAAGAGAGAAAGAGAGAAAGAGAAAGAAAGAAGAGAAAGAGAGAAAGAAGAGAAAGAAAGAGAAAGAGAGAAAGAGAGAAAGAGAGAAAGAGAGAAGAGAGAAAGAGAGAAAGAGAGAAAGAGAGAAAAGAGAGAAAGAGAGAAAGAGAGAAAGAGAGAAAGAGAGAAAGAAGAAGAAAGAGAGAAAGAGAGAAAAGAGAGAAAGAGAGAAAGAGAGAAAAGAGAGAAAGAGAGAAAAGAAGAGAAAGAGAGAACAGAGAGACAGAGAGACATAAAAAAAAATCAAGAGAGACTGACACAGAGAGAGAGAGAGCGCATTTACGAGGTGTAGAGAAAGTGAAAGTAATGCTGCAGCAAAAACGGGATTTTTCGATTAAAAAACTCAGTGTGTGAGACCTTGTTATAGAAAAATAGGTAATTATTGTTCCAATATGTACAATATAACTTCCTCTCAACGTTCTGTAACCAGAAACTAATTGTGGGCCATTGTTCTCAGAAAAGTGGTTCATGTCTAAACGTCCGTCCGTCTGTGAACAAACAAGCGCCAAAACTATTCGGAGAATTTTTTCCAAAATGGATATTTGTCAGAAAACCTTGCCTGACTTGATGCTATGCGTTTTGAAAAATATCTCTTAAATTTGTTGGTAATTTACATAAAACCCTTGAAAATTTTCAAAATTTCTCAAAAATGCCTCAAAAACGTTTCTTTGAGTTATTAGAAGATGTAGAGTGAGATATTCTTATAAAAATGTCCAGTTTTCAGTCTGGATATTTGAAAATTATAAAACTGAACAACTCAATATTGTCGATAGCAATTTTTTCCTCAAGTAAAATTTGTTCTTTACAAGTATATCTTTCATTAATGCAATGTATTTGTTTTGAAAACTTCAGTTGTTTTGGAACAGTCTTGAATCGCATGTGGGTAATTAAAAAAAATTAAAAATAACCTTTTCTCAAAGATGGTTCAAAATAATTTTTTGAAAGTTTGGTAGAGATACTGCTAAATACACTTTATAAGATGCCATAATCGTCATTTTCCAGTATTCTTGTGTAATTTTGCAAAAAAACAAAATACCATTTTTATTTTTCTTGTTACTCGCTACGCAGTATAGATGAAGTGTTGAGATGCTGCGGAAATAAACGAGGAGTTTTCGAGAGAAAGACTCGTATTACTGAGCCCTGGTAACGATAGAGTGGATAAATACTGTTTGTACATAGCCTGCTCTTCTTGCTTCTGCTACTAATGCTACTGTTACTTCTAATACTTCTACTACTATTGTTGTTACTATTATTGCTGCTCCTGCTCCTACTACTGGGACTACAGCTATCTATACTGCTCGTTAATAAAAAAGGTACGTAATTTTTGTCTTATATTCTAATTTCCTCTTTATCAATAGTCAAATTGTAACGAGAATTTGAGAAAATCATTGTTGAACAAAACCTCCTATGACGTCAGATATTGAAGTGGAAATTTGTAACCGTTTTAAGTTTTCAAAAAATAAATGGGAATTTTTGTCCAAAAGCAATTTTTAAAATTTTATTTAACTTTCATTTTTTAGGTTTAAAATAACTTAATGAGAGTTGAAGTAATACATTAAACAATTATTTATGAAATACACCTGTAATGACCGGCATACGGGACAGTATCGAGCAGTACTGGCGATCATGCGACCTTATCCGTATGTCTGATTAAGCAAATTTTCATAATTTGATTTCCGTTATTTACAATTTAAAGTTTGAACCATATATTTTTAAATTCCGTCAAACGATCCAGAAAAAATATTATGATACGCCAGCAAGTACTGCGTGCTTCCTTAGGCTAAATTCTGTCATTTGATTTCGATTATTTTGATTTAAAGTTATAACAAAACATTTTTAAAATTTGGCTTAGCGCTCTAGATAAGTATTATAGGACCAAGAAAGATTACCGAGCTTCCTCACTAGAAGGACTACTTCGGCGAAATTCCGCCATTTGATTCCAGTTATTTTCATTAACCACTGTAACAAGAATAGTCTCAAAAGTCAGTTTAGCTCACCAGAAATGTAATACTACACGAAGGATTGCAAGCTTCCTTACTAGGATATTTAATTGGGCGAAATTTCGCCATTTGGGCGGAAATATGCTACAGCTTGCAGGGGTATAATGCATTTTGAAGAACTTCTGTAAAAGAGCGGAATTTGTCGTCTGTTGATGGCAGCTAGATTTTTTCTTTTTCTATGATTCATAGATTGTTAGAATTCCAGGCGTGTTAGCTACCAAGGTCATTAGATCCGAAAGTGTAGAGCGGGTTCCCCCAGGAGGTTGTCTTTGCCCGTTGGATGACAAGATCCAGCGCCGACCTACCATCGGCTAGCGGAGTTTTCGACCATTAAATATCCCCCACCAGTGGGACACCACCCCTGCCGGGAAATGCCGGGACTCCAAACTGGCCCCACGGCAGTGGGGTAGTGTTGTGCATATTAGTGTGTAAGGGGTGAGGGTAGGACAAGGAAGAGCAAGGAAAGATCGCGCGCGGTCCGTGGCCCGTTTGTTAGGGTACTGCTTCGGCATTCACCTGGTATTGATAGGAGAAACCACGGAAAACTACCGGCCAGAGCAGCTTGTCGCTAAAATTCTCCTCCAGACAGCGATTCGCCCTAGCTGACAAGCTGGCCTGCCACCGTCGGGACTCGCATCCAGGACCTCCCGGTCAGAGGGACTGCAGTGACATCAGTCGATGCCCAGACCCTCCTGGTCTTTGATTACGAGAGGATGTTGAGGCTGCTTTTGCGGGAGCAAAGGAAAGCGAAACCGCTTTCCACCTCCGACGCGCCGCGAGCAACAGCGAAGGAAGTGGCGGATCAGTTCGCTCTCCGCTGCGAACAGCAGGTTGCCTCTCGAGAGCATGCAGCCCGATGCGGCGACTGACGTCAACACAGGGATTGGCCGTGATTTTGGACCTTAATTTAATGTTAAAAACAATTAACGATGTAAGGGGAGAAAACTCGTATAATCTGCGCACGTTTCCTTGAGCTTAAAATCTCCACCACAAAAGTTTGTTTTACATCCGTACATCATAGTGGTATGGTGAATAAAAGCATCAAAAGTCGTGGTAAGCAACATTCAAAACTTGTCTGCAACTGCTTACTTTGTAAAAATGAAGCAATTACGCGTTGTACATATCAGGGTTTAATAAGAAAAGAAATGAAGAAGCAAATGTTTCTCTACTCTTTTAACAAGATTCACACAAAGTACAGCTACAACTTTTGGCGACATCGCGAAAAGTAAATTTAACCGGAATTCGTTCATTTTACGTATGTAGAAGATATTCCGCCCCAAATTTTTACTGCAGGTTAATTTCCTGCCTTGATAGAGGCTCTGTGAGGCTTCACTGCATTGTAGGCTACATTATGAATGTGCCTCCCAGTACTAATTAATGTATAAAATATTTGCCAAGAAAATCTCTCCTAAGGGGACCAGATGTCGCACTTGTCAGCCGCCTCCCGGTGCTGGCGATGTTGCTTCTACAGAGGGGGGTCCCAGGTGCCCTTGCGATTTATTGCGATTATTAGTCTTAAGCCAAAGACAAAGGCAAACCGCTAATATTGTGGCGTAAACAAAGGCACCTGCTTACGCCACAATATTAGCGGGAATTTAAAATGCCAAAATTATCAGTACAAGTCATTGAAACCGATTTACGAAGCCTTTGTTTTAAATGTTGCATCTTATACACTATCATGTTATTTTTCGTTGAAAATTGTCACTTTGTGCACATGGCGGCCAGCGTCTGGTCTGGCTTTTCAAGCGAAGTGCCGTGCTGTGGTCACGTGGTTCGTGGCGCAAAGTGGCGCTGCGAAGAACGAGAGAAATCGGTGCGGCGGACCCTCTTGCCCTCCCAGCGAACAGCGGCAGCGGTCTCGCGTATCTTGTGTTCGTTAGATCGACCGCGCGAAGTACCCTCACAAATACTTTAAAGAAAAGTAAAATCTCTGTTCTTTAAGTTGTCAAGAAACAATTTGGCCCTTACCGGCTTAATTTTTTGATATAATAAGTTAAAAGAACAACTTACTCGGACATTACGCGGGAAAAATCTCCAACTCCTCGCGCAATATGCCTGAAAAGAATTCAAAGTTTTTCTCTTCACGTATTAACAAATAGATATGTGCGCCTTCCCGCGGCGATCGCTACGCTGCGTGCGACGCCGACGCCACTCAGAAGCAGCCCCGGCGGCGCTGGAAGCGGCTGCTGTGACGTCAGCATCAAAGCGACAGTGATGGCGCGCCCACGCGTCCTCCCTGGATCCAGCTTCTGTGCCACCGGCACCGCGCGCGATTTTTATTAAAGATAAAGGAAAATTACTGAGGAGCTGAAAACTAAATTAGTGGGCATATGACGGCACGATCTTTCACGCAATATGTATATCGGTTATGTATTTTTATAATACTACTTGAAACTACGATTGTGTAATATTTGAAACTTAAAACATTACATGAAAATAATGCTGAATCCGTATTGTTGTTCCTGGGATTTGGTGTGTGAATTAAACAATTATTTCATTTTGTCGACGCTTCGGAGTTATATTTTGTCGGCTAACTGAAATAAGTGTCTAATTTACGCACCAAATTCTATGAACAACATGATGTATTTTGCAAAAGAGATAATGAAACACAGTACACGAAATACTGTCTTTAATTCATTCAGGGCATTCAACTCCACCCACTAACGTTCCTATCGGTGTAACGGTTAGTGTAGCGGGCTCAAACCCGATCGACGCCGTTTTTTAAGGGCGAAAATATCTTTCGTGCGCCTCTCGGAGGGGAAGTAAATTGGGCTGTCCCGTGCTGTATATTTTCCGCACGTAAAAGTTCCTCAAGCCTAAATGAAGCTTTTGAGACACATTTAAATCGCCTGTTTCATCGCCCGCTTTCTTTTGCCTAGATAGAGAAAGGAGTGTAGCGAAATTTACGTGGTCACACGAAATGAGCTGGCCTCATGGCCTAAGACTTGCCACGTAAAACCAGGCATAAATGAATTGAATAAACCAATGAAGCGTACTCACAAGTGGTTTTTAAAAAAGACAAAGAAGCAGTTCAATGTGTTGTGAAGGAGATAGCATACAACTTTTGTGCTTTTTCTCTCAAAAGGGGTAACAATTCGATGCATGTTCTCCCACTTCTTCCGTAGCATCTTGCGAGAAAAATACCCGAATTGAGATCGAGTTTCGTTAGATCTTTACAGTTGGTACAGTGTTAGTTCTAGTTTTGCATGGTGGTTTTGTCAGATTGTCGAGAATTCAAAATCAGGACTCTCTATTCTTGTTGTTTTCCACATTGGTGTATTTTCAGAAGCTCTGTTGTTGTAGTTGGGTCGCTAGCACTGAATATATGTGAAGAAGATACGAAAGATATTATGCATCTCGTACAGCGGTACGTTAATTGTCTCATCAGGGTCTAGTTACAATATTAGGTGACTAACGTCCTAGAAAATTAACAACCTTATTCAAAACATTTTAGCTAATTATTTGTTACTGATATTCTTTAAATTTGTGAAACGAAATATTGGGTACAAATGCAAAAGTTTTGTGATTGGTTACATATAATTTACAATATAATGCGCACTTCTATAAATTAACTCTAAAACACGATTCAGGTTTAGCAGGAGTCGTAAGCGGCCACATTTGGGCCAACTACATTACGTCCATACGCCTCTACTGTCTCAGACCACATCTGGATTATGACTACATAACTTGCTAGAGGAAGTACTTTCCTACATATAGGAAAAATATTTATGCACATTTTCGTTACCAGGGCCTGGCTATAAGTATTCTTCTTCTTCTGCTTCATGGAGTTAGGCCTTAAGGCCTGTTTCCACATCCAGAGAGTGAGTCTTTCCATCTTGTTAGTGGGCGGCCAACAGTTCTTCTTCCTTTAGGATTGTACTGATATATTATTATGGGGATTATGTTCGGAGGCATGAGTTGAATATGGTCACGCCAGTTTCTCTTTAATGATTGGATTCTGTCCATCAGATTAAATATATTTAGTTCGGTTCTGATGTCATCATTATATTGTCTATCTAAAATATTGTAACCTGCTACTGAACATACGAATTTCATTTCAGCGCTTTCTATTTTCCTTCTGTCAGCTTTATTTATAGTCCAGTTTTCGCATGCATAAATTAGCGTAGATACTGCCATTACTTTGTAAAACATGGTGGTTTTTAAAGTCTTATTTTTTAATATACTAATGCTATTTTAGAATGCGAGCTTCTCGCTTCGAAACTGAATCGTCGGTTGCTATGATTCCCGCGCTTCAGATCGTTTCTGGAAGTTTCGATGCGTTCTTAATTATGATTGGGGGAGGGAAAATATCTTTATGTTTGAGCCAATAAAGTTTTTTTAGCTTGAAGTGTGGCAGGCCAAAACTGCCAGTTGAATATTTACGGATGTAAAGCGATTATGATATTAGTGTAACGATAAAATCCGTGGTAATAGCAGATATATTGGGGTAATCCATAATGTGGGAAAGGAAATAATCATCGACAATCAAAGTATAATATTATTAATTAGATCGCTGGTGATGTATATACCTTCTATTATTTAAGAATGATAAATAAAAGATGTCTCGTATCAACAATTTATTTGGCTGATGATCGTTTCGGTCGCGTAGCGATCATCCTCAGAGCAAAAATTCAAAATAAATTATAGTAATAAACAAATAGGGATAAGTTAATACAATTATTATATGCAGGATGTACACACTGCATGCCAGATGCATAAGCAAACTGGGTCGTACATATCTTGCAGCTTCCGGTTCGAAAACAAAGTTCTGCGGATTTTTGAGACTGTCTTGTTTAAGAACAGAGCCCGTCGGCAGCGAGTGGGGGTGGGAAGAGGGGTGGGGTGCAGATGAAGGGTCGTGAACCGCGAGGGAGGCTTGAGTAGCGGTCGGGCGAGCCAAGGTCAATGGAGTACGAGGGTTAGGGGTGTACTCTGAGGATGTTCGCTACGCAATCGAAACGATCATCAGCCAAATAAATTGTTGATACCAGACAACATCTTTTATTTATCATTCTCAGTATACTAATTTTATTATTTATTACATTTCGGGAAAACACTTTTCCCATCTTCCCATTTTTAATTTATTTTTTTCAGTATTTTTAATTTCTCATAATTTCACTGTATTTCTTTTGCACCCTTTATGTTAATTTTTCAATTTTCTTTCTCCTTGCTAGAGGCCCACTTTCCCATAGATGGGAAAAGTGTTTTCACGATAGTTGACTCTGAGAATGTAATCATTAATAAAATTATTATAATTTGATTGTGGACAATTATTTTCTTTCTCACATTAGTGTGAAGAGCTTGCGTCTTCGACAGAAGCCACTTTTGCGAATGGGTGACTACATCAGGAGCATCACAGACCACTTCCACTTCCAGTTCATTTGATGCGATGTGGTGTAAATGCGCATCTGTTAGTTCGAGTGTCTCGGCGGTGCTTCGTTGCCAGAGTGATGCCTCCTTTCTCTACCAGACGGTGAAAGGAGCGCAGCGGAATTTGCGTGGACAGGCAGAAAGCAGACCTCATGGCCTCAGCCTCGCCACGTAAAATAAGGCGTCATTGAATTGAAAATATTTGTTATTAACGTATTGCTTTACGGAACAGCAATTTATTTTATATTTTTGGTACATAAAAAGCTATTGTACTATGCATCCGTATATAGTATACTATTATTGCTGTATTTGTAAAACCTCTTTTTGTGAAAATGTTAAATAGAGCAAAGCAGTTTGTCAATGGGAAGATACTCAATCTGTACTTGTAAACTCATAATTACTTAATGTTTCTTAGTTATATTTTCTCTCGTTTCGGAAGTATCATTACCACATCAATTAAGATGACTCCTGAGTTGACAAGCTTCTCAGAGTGGTCTATGGTGTAATGTCTCAGTGTTCACCTGTGGGGTTAATTATGTGGAGTTCAGTCAACCTGCTTTGAGACTAATACATTCAATTTAGGCTATTTGGTTAAGCAATTGAATGAACACATCATATTGTAGTCGAAATTGCAGCTTAATTTAACCAAGTTCCGATATAAATCACTTGTAACTTTTCACAATTTATTACCGAAGTTTTTCAATATTGTACTTGTTTCTATAATAGAGCGACGTAATAATATTTGCATTGAGGCAACCTAATAAGCTAACTAGTACCTGTGTTGACACAACTCCTACATTTCCTTTCCCAATGCTTGATCCTTTTCTCACTCTGCCATTTCCATTGTGGATAGTTCCCCAATTCATTCGAAGGCTGGTCTTTCGAACTCTAATTACAAGTAAATTTGTTTGAAGGTGGTACTCTATTGTTGGTGGCACATTTTCAGTTTAAAAGTTCTATTTTATTTGTATTGCTCAACATGTGGAAAAGCTTGTATTATATTTTTATAATCCTATCTTCGCGCGCTATATTTGTTTGGATCGGATCCGGAATTTGCGGTGCGGAGGACTCGCGAGCGCTGTGGGGCCGGATGAAGGGGAGGGACCAAGGGGCCCGGGCCCTGGGTCAAACTTCCATGCATTCTATCTTAAAAAGGATCGCCTCGAAGTGCAAATATTTAAACTCACCAGGATACGAACTTAGGACCTGTTTACCGGATAGAGGCTATTGCTAATTAGTACAAATGGGAAGAAAGGTGAATATGAAACACAAGGTCCCGGGTTTGTTTCCTACTGGGTTAAAATATTTGCACTTCGTGGCAATCCATTTTCAACAGGGTCATTTGATGCAACAGAATTTTTCCAATCTGGTAACAATTGTCTTCATAAGACAGATCCATCTAATGCAATTGTTAGCCTATGGTTGGCCATTTGTATTGCTTCCATTTCATTTTCGGTTGGGTCTGCATTTTCTGTTTTGCCACTGTCTTTTCCCACTTGACATGAAGAGTTGTATGTGGGAACTATCATTGCTTCGCGTGGCAAATATAGCTTTACCGACAACACTTCTCAGTGAAACTCTCATGGTTCTCAAATATGACGAGGAGGAACCCTACCTAGCGCGCGGCGATGGCCTAACGGTTAGCGTATCGGACTGTTACGGTGGGTTCAAACCCGAACGAAGCCGTGGATTTTTGAGGGCGAAAAAATACTTCGTACGCCTTCTTTCGAAAGGGAAGTAAAACCAGCTGGCCCATGTTAGTAGATTGACTTGCATGTAAAAGATCCTCAAGCCTAAATGACGCCTCTGAGCTAAATTCAAATCGCCTGTTTCTCGCCCAAGAAATACATCCTTTCTCTGCTAGTTGGTGAAAGGAGCGTATGCAAAATTTGCGTGATTAGATGGAAGAACGGGCCTTATGGCCTGAGTCCCTCCACGTAAAATAAGGCATCAATTCAATTAAATTCAATCTATTTCAAGAAAAACAATGTGAAGCATTTTTCAGAAAATATCAAAAATGTTGAAGAGGCTTCATGTAAAGAAACCACAAATATCGACTTCTCCGTTTGAAATTCGGATTGTCTTAAGTTCAGATAGATCCGTCTTGGAATATCAATTATGGAGAAAAAAATCGTCCCCGGTTTGAATAACTACTGTCCAAAATTCTCAAAATTTTACTCAAACTCGCGCTAATCCTATTCATATATCCATGAAAATGGTGATTTCTTTTTCGAAAGGGACGTTTGTTATGCAATAAATTTATTCTTGATTGACATACGTACGAAAAGTATCAGAGGTGGTCATAATGTATGTTTACGAATACGTAACATGATGCGAATTTCTTTTACGTTTCCTTTCTTTCACGAATGATACTTCCAGATTTTGTGTAGTGTTTGTGGTGTTAAGTGCACTTAAGTTAAGAATGCTCAAAGTTAATAAAATTGCTTGTTATTTTTGTTATTAGGTCTTGATGTAAATAAGTTGTGAACCTAGGTTTCAATATATAATACCATCATTGACAATCGTCAGTGAGCTATGCTCAGACAGCACAAGTATTTGGGAGTCTGGGGCTTCTGAAAGACGGAAAGCAGAAGAAGCAATAATGAAATCAGCATAAGAGATGGCAAATATAAGAAAATTGGGTCAGTTCTTCACAGTTCAATCAAGACAGGTGTCGAAAAGGAGTAATGACTTTGCAGAACCTGATCAACTTGGCAATATTTCAGTAAAAATGATCGTTGGCCCTGGCAAAGAAAAGGCAGAAGTAGCAACGGGTTCAGTTGTAGAATATGTAGAGGAGGAGGTTCATAGTGGGTCATCTTATGTAGAAGCTTAAGTTGAGGGCCCATTAGAGAGCAATGGTATTGTACTTTGGCCATCTATTATTTCGGAACAGAAGTGGGATTACTGGCTGAAAAGTTGTGTATCAACAATCCTGCACTGTGGTAAGTTTGTTCGTTGTACACTCGGTTGAGCAACCTACAAAGGACCGCAATATTCCACGAATGCGCACACTTGGGCTTTTCCGTCGTCGTATATCATAATAGAGAAGTCATAACGAGGACTTGGTTATGATTTTCTTCCTGTAATGGTCGTTTTTACTGCTTCACATGCAGATTGATGTACTTAACTACAGCCCCTGAGTCTTCTCAGCTTTTGTTTAATATATTCTGTGATTGGAAACATTCACAAGAGCGTATACAAAGCCATGAGCAGTCAACGGAAGATCTGAAAAATACGATTGCTTTGAATAGGAGATTAAAAGAGATTCAGCGAATTGATGCGAAGTTGTCACAACAGGTCTGAAACATTACTGGAGATCAGTGATGAAACGAGTAGTAAATGTTATTCAGTTTATAGGCGAGCGTGGCTTAGCATTTAGAGAATACGACTCGATTGGAACACCTCGAAATGGAAATTTTCTGGGATATTCTTGAGCTCATCGCTCAATACGATGACTTTCTTGAAAAACTGTTCGCCGTCTTCACTGTTTCAACATCTCGCCATCTGGGGCTTTGAAAATTATTAACTTGGCATTGATTCTTAAACAAGTTATAACGCGTTGATCCTGCAGAGCTGACGTAACTAAGACACTAAAGAATGAGTGCCATGTTATACTAAGAATCACAACGATTTTTTACTTTTCCCTGATAGGATGTCTAAGATGTTATATAAAAAGCTCAGACCTATCAAAATGACGGGTTTCCATCCTTTAATTAGTATTTGTAAATATCGTAGTTAAATTTCAGAGTTCAGGGCTATTTTCCTTAACTGTGAAGAATATATATTAAATATTAAAAGCACAAAGCTCTGATTTTACACACTGTGTACATTGTTGAGAATCTTAGAGAAAAAGTGGACCACCCATCACAATGACGGGCGCCGTCCTCTGTGTTGAACAGATTGCTGATGACTGAAGAAAAAGGCTGTGTACGGTGCGAAGCAGGACTATTAACCGAGATCAATCGCCTTCAAATTGGTATTTACACCACTTTCTGGAATGATATCCTGTAAAGATCAGATGCCACTGGTAAAAATCTAAAACGCAAAAGTCGATCTAAATACTGCGTCACTGACTAGCTTAAAAAAATAATGTTGCTTCAAAACATCACACCGCACCGTTGCATCAAAACATCACACCTTCGAAACTTATGAGAAGCAAGGCGAAGAGCTGTCTGGTTCAACAGAGTAAGTTCACGCGAAAACTGGACACAAGCGCCGAAGTCGGCGTCTTAACCCATTGGATTATGACCATACAGAAGTACAACTCAGCCCTCTGAAAAATACAGAACATAAGCTTTCTTGCCTGTTATTGATTAGTTTATCGCTTCTCTTGACCAACTTCATCAAGTATATAAATATATTTCAAACCAATTTACCCTTTTAAGCGATTGAAAGGCTTGCCTTCAGGCGAGCTTAATGCCGCAGCAGAACAACTCGTGGGGTCTTATTCAGATGACTTGGACATTACATTTATCAATATGTAAATTTTGAGTATCGTAAGCATCGGGATAGATATATTGCATAAATTGGACTTTAGTGACATCATAAGTGATTTTGCAACACGAAAAACAAGGAAATTGCTTGGACTGTAATGTATATCGTGATTCGTAATTCATTTATGTGCTATTTATTAGGGTTGAAGACCGGAATTTAATGTACTAAAACTCTCTAAACCGTGTAGTAAAACCCCAAAACGTGCAAAACAATGCAAGAAAAAAAGATCAATACTTTGCGAAACAGCGTTAGGTGACTTAAAAACTCCAGTTAATCCATTTATCGACTTATTTTTATATTTTGAATGCGATATTTAAGATGAATGAAATATAATTATCTTATTTTTATTATAATTAAGTCTGTACACGTTGTTTTAACAAACCATATTTACATTTTAAATATTATTTGCATACAAAATTAAATTATCATAAAACACAAACAAGTCAATACAAAAATAGAAAAATACAAATATACCTTCAGAAATCCAAAATAATTAAGACAAGAAATGTTCGTAATTGTTTTCATTATAATTTACAATTATGCATAATTCGGAATTATTTTCTGAGAACTTAAATCTTCTATCAATTAATATATTGCAGACAGGAAAACATCGTTCTACTTTTATACCAGTCTGTGTGCCGAGCCTCACTCTGACGTACGTGTGAACGCGGCTAAAAGAGGTCGAAAACTATGTTCATTATTTCTTGTACCTCTCAGCACGTCTGTTCAGAGAAATTCGATGAATTTGAAACGCAATGCAGATTGTCGCTAAGCATCGCGCCCGGACATAAGTTCAAAGGTGACTCGCGCATGCCATCTTGTGTTGGTGAGTTCATCAAAGACTGACAAAACGAATATATGACACGTTTGGGAAGATCGAGAACATAACGTTTGCTGAGGGCTGCAACCAATGACAGTGTATCCCTGTTTTAGAAACAGAAAATTTAATTAGGCAATAGATATCATGAAAGGTACAGACGCTCAATTCATAGGGCAACAAAATGCAGAATTGATAGATATTAGATGGTACTCGGTTGTCACAGACCACCCAAATGCACTGCTGGGTTGTCATAAAACTTTTTTATTAAATTGAAACCTTCAAAAAAAGATATATTAAATCAAGTTGATAATATAAAATTATACTTTATGCAATAAAATTATGAATCTTGCACATTCTTCCAGTAAAATCCCAAAATTTTCAATTTTCTGGTATTATTATCTAAAACGTGCAATATCGTGCAGTAATCCCCAAAAGTGCAATTTCGTGCAAAATAAAACGAGTACTAAAATTACGTCCGTTCCAGTATTCAAATTTTTGCCAAGGTTTCATCCAATTTCAAGTTACCAAAGAAAAGATGCAGTAACACGGGATCCAATTGTTAGTTATGATATACTAAACGTTTAAAGAATATTTTATATTTTCTTTTGTAAGTAAACTTGTGTTCATTTCATATTTTCAAAACCAATTTTGTAAATAAACTTGTGTTCGTTTCATTTCGTGTTTTTGCATTACATATTGCAACCCCTTGAAACAATGGGCCTCCCACCAAACTGGGGCCCGTGCCACCCACATCTTCGATCCGGCCCTGGAGCACTGGCCGTGGGGGCGGGGAGCAGCGGCCGGCCAACTCTGCGACGCCGCGCCGCGAGCCCTACACACACATACGCACGCATCCTCTATTAGCCACTCGTCATTGAAACACACACACAGTCGTAAAATACATTTATAAATATTCTATTTCAGTTATATTTTACATTCTCGTGCGTATATCGACCTAATAACTTGTGGTGATACAATAACACATTCTTTTGCATTATTTCTAAATTTGGAGCATTTGAAAATTCGGAGCATTCAACGAAAAATGAGGTCTGAGCCATTCTTTTAAAGGTTCCTTGTTCTATCCGTGGAAAACAATACAGCAGTTTTTGAGAAAATATTTTTTGTAACGCATTAATTTCAAGCACAAGTTATGCAAAAACTATTGGAATTTACAAAAATGTGTAAAACACCTGTTTATAAAGAGCTGATTTGTTTGGAACAGATTTCGTTTGTGCCAAAAATCTTTATTTTCAACTTAGTATTTTTGTTTTATATGTGAAGTTTTGCAATTTTCAAAAATACAGAGTTAGCCAAAATCAGACTTGCAATACTTTTTTACCGTATTTTGATATGCACGAGGAAAAAACGTATAGAACATATATATTTACATTGCCTTTTTCACTCAAAATTGAACAAAAACTTGTATTTTCGAATGGACTATTGTACAGGACTTTATTTCAAGATCTGTTCGGAAAAACGGATTTTATTCTAAAAAAACTTAACACTACTGTCGTCGAAAAACAGAAATTTCGTATACTCATGCATTACAATGAAAATTTGCCTTCTCCAAAACGTTCTTAACGTTATCCGAAAACGAAGTTTAATAAACAATTTTGGAGCCATTTTTAAGAAAATTTTTTAAACGTTGTTGAGGCTTTATATAAGATACTCAAACTGTACACCTTTTGCTGGCGCAAGTATCATGAATAAAAAAGATACATTTGCTGCTTTACGAGCAGTCCCTTCGTAGACATAAAATCGACAATATTTTGGTTTCAGAGACTTCGGTCAAGAGAAATTTAAATGTCAACTCTCCAGAGGAAAATCAGTGTTTTTCTTTTTTAACGGAGCTCACACGTAGCTTTATAATTCTTAACGATACATGAAACATGTTATAGTAAACAGTATACATTAGAGTCCTATGCTGACAACAACTCAAAATGTACAATTTGCAACATACACATTCTGTATATTAATTTTTTATCACTTAACCATGATGCAAAGTTTGCCTATATTTTGAGATTATGATTGAGAGTGCGTTTATTTTTAATAGCTAAGGATCTTCCAGAGTAATATTTACACCACGTAGATAATAAGGGAGAACCTTTTTGGATCGCCCGCAGGCCAAGGATGGACAAAGCAAGGAGCATGATGAGAAAGACGAGCCCCACCACCCACCACACAGGAGGCTCTATGGCTGCCTGGACTGGATGGAACGGCGGCTCTGCAACAGAAAACACTTGCGGAAAACAACCGAATTCTGTGCGAATGCGTTCGGGCAGATGCGATCAATAAAATCAGCGTTCCACTAAGACGATCATATTCGTTTTCAAAAGTAGAATCGGTCTTTTTGGAGGCACAGTGCCATCGGTTGTAAAAACGTCATCCCTTCGCGGGTGGCGGGTGGGTGTGGGGGCTCCAGGTGGAGCAGGAGACGTCGACCCGTGGCTTCAAGGGGCAGGTAGTTAGTGGATGACACGCCGCCGACTTTCGGCGGCATTGCGCATGGGGTTTGTTATCATCCTCTGCGCAGCCGGCGGCGGATCTCAAACCCATTTAAAAAGTACGAACGGGGACATGACCCTCCGTGTCATGGTGCCAACGTTCCGGCGCACTCACGTCGATAGCTGCATAGCGGAGGCAGTGAGAAGACGAGTTGGGGTCCCGAGCCCCTGGACTTCGCAAGGGGCCCCAAATTGAGCTCTTGGCTTCGTCGTGGCAGAGTCTTGATACTCTGGGAATCGAGAAGAGACTTGCGCTGGGCAAGTCCGGTTCTGTCTTAGAAAGCAAGTATAGTAGCTCTGAGCTGGCAGGGCAGCCCGACCAAGGCATTGTATGGGGAGGTTTCAGAGACATAAGCGCTCTCCGGAGGGATCCGGAACGCAGTTATCCCTCCGCGAAGGCGTGCGTGTGTGTGTGTGTGTGTCCGCAGCGGGGTGTGAGAACAAAGGTAAAACGCCTAGCTGCACACACCAGGGATTTGTCTTGCTCATATTTCACTCAATATTATGCGAAACCTATTAAAATTTTCAAAAACGTGTTGATGAATCTGAAGCCCGATGGTATTTTTGATACTTTGATAGCTTTGCACTTCAGATTCACCTAATTTGAATGAATGGTTATGAACGGGAATTAAATGAATAATTACAATTAATGTATGAACAAGTGTTTTGAAAGGTTTGTGAACAAATTTTTATTACATAATCTAATAAAACTATTTTATACATAAATAACACAGTGCAAAAGCTAGCTTTGCTAAATTTGGTACCAATGGTTTAATGAGCGTTAATTTAGATACGGAACCGTTGTGCCGCCTTCCAGGTTGAATCTGCAGATAGTTCCTTTGGCGCCACAACCGTTGACTAGAATTACCGTTGGCTTGATTATGGTCGTCGCCTTCACCACAATTAACACTTGTAAAGGTGTGCAAGTTTGTTGAATTTGATTTGTTCGACAGTAACGCTGATTACGGCAACACGACCGATTACGAGGACTATTCTCTGAAGTTACGTTTGCAAAATGGCGAAATGGGCGTGCGGGCTCCGCTTCGTTCGACTTCCACCGGTAGGCTGACCTTTCCTTGCCTTCTGTCCGGGAGCGCGGGAACTTCGGCAACGTCGCTCGGCCTATGCGCATGAGCGTTAGACGCTCTGTAGTAAAATGAGCGTTTTTGTAACACGTGTATATGCCCACATTAAAAAATATAATTTTGAAGAACATTTTATTCAGAGGAGCAATCTCTACTTTCAATACTGAAGTTGTAGAAAAACATTTTGAACTATTGCAATTTTGGAAATTTTAAGTTATTTCAACATCTGATACCTGCGCCAGTTTTGTAAACTTCTTTATGCTATTCGAGGACAAGTTGAATAATAAATTTGGTATCTTTTTTGAAAACAAAATCCTTGATGCTGCATGTAAAGTTTCCCTAATGTAAAAACATTGGGTCGCGTTATACGCCAGATCAGTTGAGGAATATTACTTTTGGTGAATATCCTGCTTACGACTTAGACACTAGCATTGTTCAGAGGCAGAGTTGTTCAGAGCAGAGGCAGTATACAGTCAGGCAGAGTCACCCCACCAAAAGTGAATTCTGACTGCAGAACATGTAAGAGGAAATAATTTGATACATATAGGAACAGGAATTATTCACTTTTTCGGTATCAGGGACCTGTAATACGAACTTTTCTGCTAAAAAATAGCCATTTTTCGTCTTAGCATTACATAAATTTCTGTATTCCACATCTGCAGTATGCGAGAAAGTAAATGCACAATAAAAACAGAGATTGCTTTTCTTGACGATGCCATATTGTAACGAAAACATACCAGATGTACGAAGTCAATTTTTTCCAGCCAAATTAACTATTGAAAGAAACCCATGCGCTCTCTTGTGTCAAAAATGGACAGTGCTACGTTAGTGAACTATCAAAATTTGTGGCATGACCTTATGTTGTGAAATAGATGAAAAGTGCCTGGAAGTGAAAACAAAAATAATGTAGTTCTCAGTTTCTTGCGTGGGGATATCGTAGACATTAGTGATACAGATGATCTGATCGTGCAGTGATTCTGTATTGAAGTTGATAAAATATGTGAAATAGTGAAGATTCCCTGCTTCAATGATTGGGGCGTTGTGATAAAGTGTTTACCGAATTAGATCCTACATGTGGCGAACAGATGAGCGATGGCGACGGCACTCCTGCCCCAGAGTCGATTCCACTGAGAGAGTCTTCAGAGTGGAATTCAGAGGAGTTCAGAAAAATTATCTCGCGTAGAATTTTCACGGGAAGTGAAATTGGCAGATGGGTACGTGTATTTGACGGTCGTCTCTATGCATAAGTGGATGACTGGAAGGGACGCAAGCGACGCAAGTGTAAATGCAACCGAATGTAAATTTTCTGTTAAACCACTTTCATATGCCGCTAAAAATGACCACAATTTGTCTTAGTGGGATGTATGAGGGGGTTGGAGTGGGCAACACGTTTCGACGGGGTGCTGAGGGTGTTTGGAGTGGCGTAGCTGGCCGTCTGCAGCTGACAGGCGTGGCCTTGTACGCTCACAGTGAAAAGAGGCGCGTTTTACGGAACTCTAGGTTCTTCAGGGCAATCGCTATTTGAAAGAAACTCCAAAGAGCATTGATGACGTGAGTGTGGACGGGGTGAGCAAAACAACGCTGCGGAAACGGGCGTGGTGCGACTCAAAATGTCTTATCAAGTGGGCGCTCCGCTGTTCTCAAGCTGCAATTTTACCTAAGATGTGGTAGCGTGGCACTAGTGTTGGCACGTTAGAGGCATTCTCACCGCTTTGTCAATTGAATCGTATTTTTAAACCCCCTCTCCTCATTTGCGCTTTTTGTGGGAAAATAGCTGCTAGATAGATGCTTCGTTAGGGGGTAAATCACATAAATCAGAGGAATGTAAGGACACTGCAAAGTTTTGGGTTCGTTTTGAAAGTCTGTAAATCATTGACTAGAGTGGTATATATGACTGTATATGAAGATGTTTATACAGTGTGTATGACAGATATCACTGATATTGTTTGGAATTGATTAAAAGGGACATTAGATACAGAAATATTCCTATGTATTGTCGTAGAAACATATTTCAATCAACTATTTCTGTGACATGAATCATGTTTGATGTTGTACATTGCAATTGTACATAATACTAGCAAAATACAGGGAGTTGCTCGTTTTTTTTTCGTATTCAATCTCTGTGAAAAAGGAAGTCCCCGTGTCTCTGTATGATTCAGTGTCTCTCTGTGGGTTGTCCCTGTCTCTATCTCTGTGTCTTTCTATTTTTTCCTCTCTGTCTCTGTGTATCTGCCTGTCTTTCTCTCTGTGACTGTTTCTCTCTTTGCGTCTCTGCCTCTGTCTCAATTGTGTCTGTCTCTTCCTATCTCTCTGTATTGGTCTGCCTCTGCCTGTCTTTCTTTCTCTATCTGCCTCTTCTCTCTCTCTCGTGTTCTGTCTCTTGACTCTCTCTCTCTCTCTCTCGTGTTCTGTCTCTTGACTCTCTCTATTTTAATGCCCGTTTGTTTCTCTATGCGTCTCTGTCTATGTCTCTGCATCTGTCTACTAGCGTTACTAGCTACTACTACTGTCCTTCTACCCCTCCTACCATGGAGAGCTCGACCACCCACCATGAGGCGATTTCAGTTAACCGGTCCATGAATTGTACCTCTGGCTGTCAGATGATCAAATTTGAGATTGGGTCTACGAAGTTTTCTATGGCTCTTCGGTGTGAGGAGCCCAATCCACAACGTGCGTAGCAATGGCAAACTTTTTGTAAAATTATATTCAAAAGCAGATATCATAGTAATATAATAATTATATTTATTATATATATTTTCTTAAACCACAAGCAATAATCATTTCTCTTAACGTTCGGAGGCTGCCGTGCTCGTAGGCTTGCCTGTGACTTTTCCTTTGGACAGGCTTCCAAATACTTCGCTTGAGAAAAAGAGTTATGCTTGGTTCTGTACTTGTTTGTGTGTGCATCACTTACCTGTCATATTTTCCAATATCTCACAAGTATATCTTCGATAATTACCGTCGGACGTGTTTACCCAGATCTGTCAATGAAGAAAGGAATATTTATCTTTATTTTGAAGGATATTTGTTCAATGATGTGTATATTTACTAATATAAAAATTACAATAATATAATGGTGTTCAATTGATAATTAAATGTAAATATGCATACCATAAAACAAAATGCTGTGCTGTAGATTCCATCAATTAATATTGTACTGCCTATCTGAAAAATGCAATCACAAATGTGCAATTCAGTTACAATACGTGGTTGAAAGAGTGTTCAAACAAGCATGCAATGATCGCTGTTCAATGTTCAGTTTTTTCAAGAACATTATTTTACAAAAAGGTGTGAATAATATTTTTATTCCTATTCGCATTAATGTATAGACTAAATAAAAATAAACGTAATGTTTTAACACTTACCGATCCATTTTCCATTTTTATATCGTCAGTAGAGTGAGCATTGCAATCGCTAAAATTTGTTTTGTTGGTGGATAAAATTCGAACAGAAACAGAAGCATCAGCAAGGGAAGTCATGTGCTCGTCCAGTGGAGTTACAAATATCTCCATCCTGTGTCTAGAAAAAGGAAAGAATCGGGCATTAGGGCGAGTGTGTGTATGAGAGCGAGTGAGGGCGAGAGAGAGAGAGAGAGAGAGAAAGAAAGAAAGAAAGAGAGAATGAGAGAGAGAGAGAAAGAAAGAATGAGAGAGAGAATGAGAGCGAGAAAGAGAGAATGAGAGAGAGAGAATGAAAGAGAGAGAAAGATAGAATGAGAGAGAGAGAGAAAGAGAGAATGAGAAAGAGATAATGAGAAAGAGAGAATGAGAGAGAAAGAGAGAATGAGAGAGAGAATGAGAGAGAGAGAAAAAGTGAGAATGAGAGAGAGAGAAAGTGAGAATGAGAGAGAGAGAAAGTGAGAATTAGAGAGAGAGAACGTGAGAATGAGAGAGAGAGAGAAAGAGAATGAGAGAGAGAGAAAGAGAATGAGAGAGAGAAAGAGAATGAGAGAGGGAAAGAGAATGAGAGAGAAAGAGAATGCGAGAGAGAGAAAGAGAATGAGAGAGAGAAAGAGAATGAGAGAGATAATGAGAGAGAGAAAGAGAATGGAAGAGAGAGAAAGAGAATGAGAGAGATAAAGAGAATGAGAGAGAGTGAAAGAGAATGAGAGAGAGAAAGAAAGATAGAGAGAAAGAGAAACAGAGAGAGAAAGAGAGAGAGAATGGGAGAGAGAAAGAGAAAGAGAAAGAGAGAGCGCAGGCGGGAGTGGGGTAGTTTTGGGGCGGGCGTCACAACAGCGCTCGCACTAAAGCGTTCATAAATTTAAATTACCGATTTTCCTTAATTAAAAAGTATTTGCCCTACATCTGACTACTTTCGCACATTTTTTAATAGGAACACTTTTTAGATCAGGATTTTGTTATGGCATAAAATTAGCTCCATCCAAGCTGAACACCGTTTCAAAAATTACTTTAAAACTATAAGTACTCTGGCCCAAAGAAAAAAATCGTTTGAAATTCAATCTTCACAACCGTGCAGACACTTTTGGACACCCTTGGATCCGGGGGAGGAGCGAGTTGACCAATCGCTGGCAGTTAGAACCTTAGAGCGTCTCTGTTTGACCACAATATCATGGCGCGTGGGCGGAGTCACGTTTGTTTACGTTGCGCTTCCCGCTTCTCGTATTTCGCTTGTGCGTTCGCCGCGAGGGAAAATAATTCGCAGCGGATGTTTCTGGTCGAGTGTTGGTGTCAATAGACCAGTGCATATTTAGCTCTTAAGCAGCAAATTAACTTTTAGCTTTTAATTGGCAGCTCCTGTTGAAGTTTGAAATGTTCAACTCAGAAACGATTTTGTAGTCCTTCGCCGGCCGTTCTAGAGCATATTTCGTATTTTTTATAAAATTGTTAATTGTTGAAAAATTGTTAATTCGTGTTTTTCTGGTTTGGTACATTGAGGGATGCTACCCCCTTTAGAATGGAAAAGTTTGGAAATGTTTATAAATTGGAAAACCTTGTAGCATGTTTTCATTGTCTCTTCTAAATTCCAGTACTCGCCTGACCGCTGTGGTGTGCGGATCGTGCCCGCAGCTCCGTAGTGTCTTACCTTGGCTCGCCCCGCGAGGGCGCCAAGATAATGGAAAAGTCTAGCGATAATAACCAGTGCGCACTAGCTCTAAGTGAACAGTTATATTTGTAAAGTATAACAGTGTTTTCATTCTCTTCATATTCAAATCAACCTAACAAAAGACAACCTATACTAAAACTCGTCGATTACCAATAACTTTCGGGTAGGACAGTAGCATGTTAGTGGCGATTGCATGCTACTGACACCCGGGAAGCAGTTTACTTCAAGTAATGTCATCCGAAGAATCAACAGCAGCGACAGCAACGGCATGGATCATGATCATCTGCTCCCGTCAACCTGACGCAGAATGTATGGCAAAATATACACACCAGCTCGGTCAAAAAGGCCGAACCCTGACGTCCTCGACCCTGATGCTAATAGAAGGGTAAGGCAAAAGACAGCGTCTTGCGATAGTAATACTAGTGTATATTACAGTTCCACCCAAGAATCAATTCAGTGCTCTTGATATAGAAGGCACAACAGAAAACAATGAGGAACCTTTCCAAAAACCACTGTACCCTCCAATTTTCGTGCCAAATGTGAATAAGTTTCATTATGATCAAATTTTTCAAGGAAGCCTTAAAAACAGAAGATTTCGAAATAAAAATCTCTAGCAAACGCAAAATTAAAATAACGCCGAAAACTCCAAATACCTACAGGAAATAATAAAACATTTATCAGCCAACAGTCACGCTATTACTATACATACCAGTTGAAACAAGAACGTGCGTATAGAGTTGTCTTGCGACACATACATCATACGGTAGACGTAAAAGATATCAAGGCTGCGCTTCTGGAAAAGGATCACAAAGTTAGAAACATTATAAATGTCCGCCACAGGCTAACTAAATCACCTCTGCCTCTATTTTTTGTAGACCTTGAGCCCAAACCTAACAACAAAGAAGTGTTCAAAATTAACCGACTTTTAAATTGTGTTGTTGCTTTCGAACCACACGCCTGAAACGCGAGATAGTAAATGCAAAACTGTCAGAGATATGAACATACCAGGTCGTACTGTGCCTACCCGTACAGGTGTGATAAATGTGGAAAAGAACACGACCCAGATAAGTGTTTAAAGAAAAGCAAAGTCAACCAACTTGTGCTCTGTGTGAAGGCAACCATCCCGCCAACTACTAAAGGCTGCAAAGTATACCAAGAAATATTAAAAAGGAAAGGTACAACAACTCAAGTAAACACAGAATGTTTCAAACAGAGATGCATGTGCAAACACAAAACAGGAAACATTGAAACTACTTATTCTCACGAAAACTCAAGAGTGGACATGTAAATGCAGGAACTGGGCCGATGTTGCGCGATCAAAGCCTGCTAGAAAGACATCAACACAACGACGATAGCAATCCATTATGAAAATAAATACAGCCACTCCTTTGAGAGGTTTTGAAAACATACTAATGCCAGCACAAGTCAACAAATAAACTCTCTCATTAACCTCATAACGTCGCGTGTCTCCAAACTATCTAATGCTAAATTCCTTCGCATGGCAGCTTGAAACGCCAACGGCTTGGCAAATCATCGCCAAGAAAATCGAAATATTTCTCAACGAAAACAAAATAGACATGCTACTCATCTCTGAATCTCACTCACAGAAAGATAGCTACTTTAAACTGAAGAACTACACTTTAACGATACTAAACACCTAGTGGGCAATGCCCATGGTGGCACAGCAATATTAATAAAAAGCACTATAAAACATCAAGAACAGGAAGCTGTACAGGAACAGGATATTCAAGCAACGACTGTACAAATTATGGACTGAGTGACCAATTACCATCAAGTGCCATTTACTGCCCTCCAAGCATTCAAAATAGACAAACAACGATTTGAAACTATTTTAAGTCTCTAGGAAATAGGTACATGGTGGGAGGAGACTACAATGCCAAACACAACGCAATGGGGATCCAGGCTCATCACTCCAGAGGGAGAGAACTGCTGAAAGCAGTTACCTCACTTCAGCTAGAAACCATTTCTACAGGAGAACCTACCTATGGCCTACCGATTCTAACCAAAACTCCAGATGTAATTGACATATTCATAACAAAAGGAATCCCATCCACTAACTGTATCATAGAATCTTCCACGAACTGTCCTCGAGCCACACTCCAATAATTATCACAGTCAGCAACAAAATTATTCTACAATCCTCTCCCCGCGTCACTAACGACAGAAAGACAAACTGGAAACTTGTATAGAAAACAGATATCTATGAAACAAAATCCGATTACACTAAAATCAGCTGACCACATAGCACGAAGCGACTGAGTATATAATACAAAATATTCAAGAAGCAGCTGGACCGCTACACCGCCAACTTCGCCTACACCCAAGCTGCGTGAAATATGCCAAAAGTTCTTTTGAACAAAATAGCGAGAAAAGAAGACTAAGAAGAATCTGGCATACTTCAAAATATCCTGAAGACCGTACCAACTACAACAGAGCAACTAGGCACTAAAAACGCCTCCTAAACGAATTCAACAACAACAGGTTTCAAGATTTCATAACCAACCTTACCCCAACAGAAGATACCAATTACTCCTTATTTAAAGCCACAGGGAAGCTAAAAAACCGACGAAATCAAATCCCAAATCAGAGGGCGAAAACAAGAGTTGGGCAAGAAACCCCACAGAAAAACCGTCTACCTTTGCCAAATTCTTTGCTAATGTATTCCAGACTCATCCCATTATAAATACTAACCAAGAAGCAACAAATCAGAGATTATCTTAACTCCCCAAACCAAATAACTCTTCCAACCCGCACTTCACTCCCAGAGTAATTACCAAAACCATAAACTCCTTATCAAAACAAAAAAGCTCCTGGCTATGACTTAATCACAACACCTCTTCTCAAAAACTACACGAAAAGGCAAGACTATAATTACTGCATTGTTCAACAGTATTATAGAAACAGGGCACTACCGGAGCAAGGAAAGTAGCCCAAATTCAAGTTTTTCTCAGGCTGGAACCTCCACATGAACCTGCCTCCTACCGTCCCATCAGTATACCTCTATTCTACCAAAGTATTTGAGAAACTTCTTCTATCAAGACTACGTCCTCACATGGCAACCAATAACCTAGTCCCTGATCTCATTTGGTTTTAGACAAACAGCATTCTACGTCGAACAAGTTAATAGAATCACCAACTACATTGAGAATTGCTTCAAGAAAAGAAATACTGTTCAGGCCGCATTTCTAGACATTGCCAAGCCTTTGACAAAAGTCTGGCACGATGGACTCTTATTTAAAGTCAAGAATTTTCTACCGTATCCCTTCTTCAACATTATCAGATCTTTTCTTCCCACCGCACCTTCCAAATCAAATATCAAATAATTATCTGAATTCCATCCAATCAAGGCCGGATTACCACAAGGTAGTGTACTCGGCCCTATCCTATACCAGCTCTATACTACTGATATACCAAAATCAGATAAAACACCATAGCCACTTTTGCAGATGATACGCCATACTAGCTTCGGATACGACCTAATGTCGCATCAAGACATTTACAAGAACATCTCATAATGATTGAAGATTGGCGCCAAAAAGTGGAAAATAAAAATCAACGAAAATAAATCAGTCCATATAACCTTTACCCTGAGAAAAAACAAATGCCCTACTGTCCACATCAACAACAATCCAAAGTACAGGTGGAAAGTGTAAAATACTGGGGAATACATCTAGACAAACGGCTAACATGGAAGCATCCACATCTTAGCCAAAAAAAGCACCTTCAACTTCAAATAAGAAACTATACTTGGATACTAGGATACCACTCAAAACTATCACTGAAAAATAAACTGTTGATATATAAAGCTATCGTAATCCCAATATGGACCTACGGCATCCAAATCTGGGCACAGCAAGCAAGAGTAACCTCGATTCATCCAGAGATTTCAATCCAAGACCCAAGAATGATTGGCAGGCCTCATCACAAATGCAGGCACTGCACAAGGACTTAAAAATGCCCACTGTCTTGGAAAGAATAGAATTTATCAGCTCAAACTATCTCAGCGCCTTGAAAACCATCCAAACCACTTAGCCCTCAACATCCTAGACAATAGTGCAGACATCCATCGACTAACCAGAACCTCACCCCTACAACTCCCATATAGATTCTCAACAAATAACTGAAACATTACCCTCAGCTACTAAACTATCCCACTTGCAGAACCCAAAATAATAACTTGCTTTTTGTTATAGTATGAAGAGAGATGAAGAGTACCGATGGGAAACCTTCACTGGAAATCAAATCAATGTCAGAATAATTCTACAATATCATATTTACTTATTATTTTGTAAAAAATAGATTGTAAATTTTTTTGTTATAAATATAAAAAACTTCTAAATTCCCTTTAAACACATAACAAAATTCCGCAATCCGATAGGTGCTGTTAATTTCCGTTCTCAAGATATTTAGTTCTTTATAAGAATTCAGCTTTTCGTAATCAGCCTCACTAGTTTGCAGTCGTTCTATTCGCTCTCCGCACACAAGTATACTGAAATGGCCGTTTTGCAGTGTCTCGCTTCGATTGTTCGCTACATACGCTAAAATGATTGTAATTACTATTACTTCGATAAAACAAGATGTTGCAATTATTTTTCTATTTCTCTATAATGTTTTTCAAATACTGTAACAGTAAATTTGTTCATATTTGTTTCATTTGTAAAAGTCAGAAATGACTACTGTTCCCGGCTAAAGAAATAATCGCTGTTATGCACTTCAGGCGCTTCGTTTGAATTGGTTGAAACAGACTTTCAATTTATAAATGAGTTTTTAACAATTATATATTTCAATATTACTTAACTATTTTTAATAATGCAAGAAAGTATGTGCTGTTAAAATACTTCTAATCCTACAAATATGACTCATTTGTCTAAATTTTTTACTAAAAGCTACACGTTGTGTCACATATTATCTGCCAAAAACTTACGTTGTCGGCAACAAGGAACCATAATTCCAGTAATAGCAAACGAAAGAAGCCGAGAATAGAATGACTCCAAGAGAGATGATATTTTTGCGAAAGTATGTGCAAAAGAAAAAATTGCTATGTTATACATCGTCACGATCACTGGAAGGTTAAAATCGGAAAGAATATATAATGTTATTCTAAATTAGTTTCCTAACCATCTCCACTTCTCTTATTGGACAAATCAATGGCTGTCTTTCGGTGCTTATGGCTCTTATAGAAGTGCCAGTTCTCTGTAACTCAGGTGGCTGAAGAGGTTAAATGTCAGGTTCGGACTCAGCGTATCGGAGGGAAATGCCGCAAGTCCACGTTTTTATCGGGGATACTTATTTGTCACAAAAATTCTGCTGCTGCAGAAAACTATTGACAATTTCAGAATTTTTATTACAAATCATTTGAAGCAATTCTACTCACATATACAATCTGTTAAAATTCTAAATAAACTGAAAGTTTTAACAAGTGTACAACAATCTTATTCTATTTTTATAACGTGTGTCACATCAAATCAATTGTTCAATACAATATCCAAATCAATATAATATTGCGGACTGTTTAGATATATTGCGAGAAAGTATGTTTTTTGGCAGCACCACTAGTCTTGATTAAACTTCGTTGCGTAAAAGACGCCTAAGATAATGATACAGATCTCATTTGCGTTGAAATCTCTGAATTTGTGAAAAATGTAGTTCAATTTTTTCGTTGTTTATCTGCAACAAAATTAAAGATGGATTTTTCTTAATGATTTTTTTCAAATCTTGAAATATTGTTTTGTACAAATTTTTGAAAATATTAGTAGAATGTTGCGTTAACTATAGCCAATTTCTTATTTTTAAATATTTTTTCTAAAAAATGGCTCCCAAATTTCCTTTGAATTTTCTTGTAACTATCAAAAGACAGTAAAAGGTAGTGGTAGTCTCCTTTTTATTTATTGTTCTGGATCTTAGAAAATTGCTAATTTGCAAATAATATGGAAAAGTATGTGCTATTTCAGCACCACTTGTTTATACATGTTGGAAAGGATATTTCAAAAAAAATCTCCTCAATTTTTCGTTCTTGAGAAATGCATGATAAGAGACAATTAACAACAAAAACAAACGATAACAAGATACTTACAATTTCCTAAAAGCTTTGTAATTGATACGAGGAGGTGGGCAACCTGAAATAAATTCATTCAATAAAAGAAAATTTAGCAATAGGAAAAGGTTTAATGAAATAATTTCAAATATCACTATTTTAATAAAGATTCTATCATCATCAACACCTTCATAAACAACAGGATTGATGAGGGGGTTTGTTTCATTGAGGGAGCCTGTCAATCCAGTGATGGTGATGTTGTGTTCTCCTTCGGGCACATCCACCTGCCACCACGTCTCTTCTGGTTGCGTTATTATCAAAAACCGCCTCCCTGAAACCACACACCACATGAATGTAATTTAAACTAGTGGCACTACAGTGGAAAGTGCATATTTCTTCCTAACAACATGTAACTCGCTCTTACTATTACTCTCGCTCCAATTTTTAAATATAATTGGCGATCAAAACTTTTTAAAGTAAAAGAAGTATATTTGTTAATACTGTAAGTTAAATATATTACCTTCATTAAATACATTTCCTTCATAAGAATATTATGTTCATCATACGATCATGATCGCCAACGATCATAAAAATTCGAATAATATCAAAGAGCGGTGTTGCCATTTTACACATTAACGCGTCAATTGAAGCGTGGGAAATTTTGAACTTTCAATTTCTAAATTTTTCAAGGTTTTCGAAAATAGAGTTCGCCGAAAATGTTTCGAGCACATCATCATTGATCGTTCTCTGCCACATACGAGGGAAAAAATATAGAATAATAATTGGGGTCGCTTTGCGAAGGTAATTATTTAAAACATGAAAATTTCCTATGATTCAGGAACAATTACGAAAAAGCTAATGACATTAAAAAATATTGAACCTGATCTTCTTTGAAGAACTGTTTTTGATGTAGTGATTACATTAAGAAAAATTTTACCTTCATAATGTACTTATAGGAAGACGCAAAAACATCTCGGACTATTTGCAATTTTTTAAAATTCAGGAAGGGTAACTAAAATGCGATTTACGTAATTTTTTATGCAGCTTTAGCTCTAACAGTAATGAAAAATGTCCTGTTTTCCCCATCATTGCAATACTTTCTCTACACTGCGTAAGCAGTTGAGAGAAAGTAAAATTGGAGCCTTTTTTGAAAAAAATGTTTCAAATGTTGATTCCAGATGAGGACCCCACCAAATAACAAACTAATTTGAAAGTTGATACGCAGAGTTGGTATATTTCTATGTTCTAGAGAAAATCAGTATTCACCAGCGTTTCGTTGTTGACAGCCTCCGCGCACATGGCGAAGTTGCCTCTTTAATCCACGAATTCTCTACAGACGTTCCAGTTCAGAACGAGCTCCAAACAGTGTGTGTGTGTGTCAGGTGCACCTCCCTTCCTTCACGCTCACTGTGTGTAACATCTACATCCTTACAGGGCAGAGTGTATCCGCCGATGAACGTTTGGGCTTGATACAACAAATACCCTCTCCGTTCTTTATAGAGGGAGATGAAAATGCCCACAGTTCTCTTTGGGGTCCATCCCACACTTATTCGAGAGGCAGCATATCGGAATCAGTGATAGACACCTTCAACTTGATAATTCTGGGCTCGGGCGAGAATACTCATTCCGCCGTCGCCACGAACGCAAGCGCGTGAATCGATCTGGCTCTCTGCAGCCCATCACTGGCAACCGTCCTGCAACGGTCTGTTCCAGGTGACCAGCGCGAAAGCGACCATTGCCCCACTATCATGAACATTGATGGGCTTGTACATGGGTTGACTCCATCTCCTCAATGGTGTGTACAACGTGCTGACTGGTTGAAGTTTCAACAAAATGCCAAAGTGCCAGGGGGCGTCTTGAACGGTCTGGACCAAATGGCAGCACATTTTAATAGTGCTCAACTACAAGCCGTGGATATCGCCCCCCCATGTCTCGTGGTGGAACCTGGACTGCTCAAGGGAGGTCAGTGCCCCAAAAAGGCATTGGCGCGCCTGAAGCACTATCCAGCCGTCGATAATCTAATTGATTACAAGAGGTGCAGAGCGAAGGCGAGGAAAACCATTCTAGAAAGCACAAATTCATTCTGAAGAGCATACGTCTTCTCCCTCAATTACCATGCGCCACTGCGTCTGGAATGGAGGGAGGTGCGTCAAATTTTTGGATATTCCTCCCCAAATTCTGTGCCAGGTCTTCTGAGGAATGGTGTGATGATCACATCCCCAAACGCAATTGTCGGCGATGTTGCCGCCCATTATGAACACATATCGAGTTCGGAGAAGTATGCTCCAGACTTTCTTTTACTCAAAGAGTGGAAAATAGCGTTTTAGATTTTTCGATCAGAGGATTACAATACCCCATTCTCCATGTCTAAAATGCGCTCTGATTTGGTGCTTGCAAAAACAACTGCCCCTGGTCCAGATGAAATCTGGGAGAGAGGGTGAGACACAGAGAGAGAAGCAAACAGAGAGAGACAGAAGGACAGAGAAAGAGAAACAATCAGAGAAATACAGAGAGAGAGACAGGGTCTGAGAAACAGGGACAGAGAGTGACGGAGAGAGAGACGTGGTGAGAGTGAAAGGGAGAGAGAAGGGGAAAAGGGGAGTTGGAGGGGGGCAGAACGTCTGGCGGGTTCCGCTAGTTTACTATATATAATTTATTTTAATAGCGTATACTTACCTTTATAATTGAAGAGTTTTAAAATTATAGTATTTCTCTCTCCGCCTGCAGTGACTTCTTGGGTAAAATTTATGCCCTCGCTGAAAGACGTACTGGTGCGAACTTTCCATATGTCAAAACAATTATCTGAAAACGCAATGGAAGCTAATTAGCTTACATGACACGTGAAGGACAATGAACACGGAATAGACAATGATGACTTCACACGTTTTTAGAACAGAAATATGTGACAAAAAACTATATTCTACTTAAAACTTATAAGTAACACATATGATAATTTAGAAAGTAACGTTATGAATTTTAAATTTCAGAAACGACACAAGTCCGAAAGCTGATTTTCAGCAAATGAATGAAACTGCTTTTAAAGAGAAATTGAAGGAATAAATAATGGGAAAGAATAAGTCGAATAAAAATTATATTCACTGATGGAAAATATTGCAATAAGAGGATATGTACTTTCGATAATGAAGTATACCAAATAATGTATTTAACGTCCTTTGATAGTGGTGACAAATAGTATTTTTTTACGATATACAGAGTGTATTTAGCTCTCTTTAAAACTGTTGTCATTCAATAATCAATTCCCAACACTGTTTTCAGTTCTCATTACCGCCATCAGTCCGAAGCTATACAATTTCCTCATAAAACTTACTGATCTGAAGGAATGTAACACGTCAAACAATGAAAGTCCAACATTTTCTTTAACTTAATTGAAACTCGGCCTACAAACGTATTTTGCAAAGAAAAAATAATACGTTCTCCCGGAACTCGATGTTCAAATGTGTGTTCATGTAAATCTCCAATATTGTCACAAGCACATGAATAATGTCTATTGTTACGACATTTGAAGTCCATAAAGTATGTGGGTTGTAACGATACTTTTAAAAGTCTGGTATATCCTTCCTTTTCTAGAGATTTAAGATTTATAGTTTCTAAAGAGTATCCACCTCTTCGATAAGACTTCACCTACCATCCAAAAAACTTAATATTATCTTCTGTTGATAGAAATAATTAGTTTAAATATATTGTCCTTAGCTGAATGACAGAGAAGTGGCTATAGGTCCTTCCGCAAGGGCCCCGCTGCTGTTCATCATGGAGCAGAACTCGTGTCCAGGTCACGTGACCCTTCCAAAATGAACTCTACAGAAACAAATTTCTCTCACGTGCGGAATGCATAAGACAATTCAGATGTATGGTGACAAGATGCATGTTCCTTATATTGGTGTCATCCAGTTTGTAACTTTTTTTTTCAAAAATTGACAGCTGATCTTTTTAAAATGGCCTATTTATTTACTACAGCCTTCTTTCTAGTCAGTGAAAAGTAGAAAAAAATGTCAACAGTTTTCACTGACGACGAGAAGAAGAGTGTGTGCTCGATTGAAGATGAGCAATAGTTAGCAAAGATACAAAGATACACGTCATTGAGGACCTCTCAGTCACGAGGAGACAGTTGAAAGGCGGGAGTCGAGATCCGCGCAGGAGAACGGCTTGGCAGTGATGAAGAGTTCGGACGGAGAGCCGGCAGCGCAGCTCACGGGCGGGATAATTCGTGGTTGAGGTGGTTTTGACAGACGTCCTGAAACTTCGTTGGCCTTCCACTGGCGGGTATCCATCTTCTTGATCGGTTTTTCTCGTCGCTGGTGTATCGTCAGGAGGTCCGTCGCATGCCAGAATCGTAGCCTTCTTGGGAATTGCCTTTGCTAAAACATTAACCATGCCTATCAATCTCTTAAGACCCTTCTTGTTGTTAGGTGTGTCGATGACTTATTAGTTCGATCGCTTTCACAGTATCTGGATGGATAAGAGTTCTGCTTCGTCAACAATATATCCTAGGAAATCAATAGAGGGGTCGCTGATGGCCAACTTCTCGTTCAGTGTAATCCTGGCTTCTTTCAGTCTGGGGCGTACTTTTTCCAGTTGCCAATTGTGCTCTTCTCTGCTAGACCCGTATACGAGATTGTCATCCATCAAACACACGACACCATCGCAGTCTTTCAACATTTCCTGCATTTTATTTTGAAAAAGTTCTGCAGCACTTATTCCCAAAGTTAGACAGTTGAAATCTCCCAAAAGGTGTTATAAACGTGGCGAGTAGCCGAGATTCTTCTTCTAAAACCATCTGATAAAAACCTGAAGCTGCATCCAATTTCGAAAAGTAATTAGCGTCCTTGATTCGATTCAGAGTGCAGTGGACATCTTAGATAGGATGATACTCTGTTTGTATGGCTTTGTTCAGCTCCCTAAGGTCAACGCAAATTTTCGGACTCCTGTCCTTCTTGAATGTGACGACCATTGGAGACGAAGCACAGCTCTGTCGCGAATAAACTCATCCTTCAAATGCCATAGTTGCAATTTCTGGCGAGGTTATGTAACGCCGTAATGAAATCGCTCACCGCTTCCCCGGGATTTTGGACAAGAGTATGAAAGCGGGCACTTTCATAAATTACGTTAGTCTGTGGTGCGAAGTGATCGTCAAATTTCTGAATCATAGTTTTGTACTGCTTTTCTTCATCATTCGTCAGACCGAATGTTAACATAACTTTAGCTAAGTATGTATAATTGATTTAACATGGAAATCTATGGCCAAGACCAAGTGGGGCAGTACACGCAAATGCTTATGGGGGCTCAGGAAATCCGCAGGTTGCACGTTGTGTAGCTGACCAAGGGCGATTCTCTGTTAATATGTCGGTTGGCATTGTGGATGAATTTATCCTCGGTACTCACTGCTCACGAGAGCGTTTAAGAGGCGTTCAGTACAAGAATTTTATAGCTCGCGTACTCCCAACTCTTTTGGAGCAGGCGGTTAATGAAAAAACGCGTCTCTTCTACTGAAGTCGAGGATCGTGATGACTAGAGGCCGGATTTTTAGGGGCAAACATTTTCTAAATTAGTGGCTAAAATACGTTCAAAAAACGAAAATAGGGCCAAAATATTAAAAATAGGTGTATGTTTAGGGACAACAAAATAAAAATTAGTGCAAATATAAATACATGATTTTATATTATAACATGACGAATGCACATGATATATTGAGGAAAATTAGGTAAGTTACATACAAACTATATTTTTAAAACAGGTTTACTTCAATGATATCACTGTTCTCTGTGGCATAAAAAAATATGTTGAATTACATCCCAATGTTAAGGAAATCGAAATTTAAATGCTTGTCTTTTAGAAAGTGTGAATAGGCAAAAAAAATATTTCTACGTTCTCTGACACCAGTGGGAACAATCCTAACACCTTTGAGGCAATCCTATCTTCTCATGGCAAATCATTAGCGCTTGTAACCATTAAAATATCTGAAATTTTGGCCAAACATTGTTCTAATTTCTCAAGAACAAATCATTCTATACTCTTTTTTGCTTTTGCAAAAATTCGTCACAGTTCAACGGCAAGCAGTTGCTCCTCTGTAGTTAGTTGATAGATGCAGAAAGGAATTTGAAGGAAAGAACAAATAAGAATTATCTTTCCAAAACGGTATTGTTGAAAAATGTTTTCAGTTTTTCTTATGCAACACATCGATCTTCGTCAATGTTAATAACAAAATGCATTATTATTTTTTGCAGTTTTCTGCATAAAACACACAATGGTTTATCCCCATTCCCCAGCGAGTCACGATGGGATGAGGTAGTAAACGAGATCGATCATGCTTTCTTTATTTACGAGAACATTTGAAGGACATTTATTTAGCACCTTCTTCGTTATTAATTCATTTGCCACGTTTGATTATTACGTACTACTTGTGATACTCTATACAATCCAATTCACCAACTCTATGCAGAACAATGGGCTATTGAATTACTTTGACAAATGTTCCCGAATTAAGGGGTTACATGCTATAAATCTCTTGGTTTATGCATTGGATGTGAAAACACAATTGCCATAAGCGCGCAATGTCAGAATTAAAAGAGCAATATACTAAATATCCATTACAACTTAATTGTGTTAGTCTTGAAGCACCTTTGGCAACGGCAAGATTTCCGGTAAAAGAACAGCTCTGTCACGATAACTGATAATGAACGAGTTCTGATAAACTAAAATACCCGAAATTTTAAAGACACATGTTTCTATTTAAAAGAAAACTCTAAAACATAGTCAACATTTTGAACGCTTGCAGAGTCCCTGTTACACGAGGTAAAAATGCGAAATTGTGGCTGCACACGCAATGATGATAAAGTATCCTAAATAATACTTCAATAATAGCTTTTTTCCACTCTCTTTTCGTATTCATTATATAAGTAGGCAATAATAACAACAAGAAACAATATTTAATCTAATATTGAGGCTACCTTTTATGCAAAAAAATACTAATGACATTTTTTTAAATTTTAAATTGTGCTTACACTATATCCTTTTGCCGTCATGAATAACAGTACTCTATCACTGGTTCATATATATATATATATATATATATATATATATATAGAATATGACACCAGTGAATAGAGTACTGTTATTATATGTTATATATTATATATATATATAATATATATAATAAATTTAGAGAGAGAGAGAGAGAGAGAGAGAGGGCGCCACCTTGCGAGCGCGACAGGAACTACTGCGACGGCCGGACTGCAGGCCGCTCGACAGACAGACGCTGGTCGCCGGACACGCGGTGGCGAACGTGCTAAGCTCGTCTCTTACACAAGCTGTGCATTCCAAAGTTAACTAAGGAACGCCATTCCAATTGAGCATCGTTTGTCGTTATTCATACAACATGGTGGCAGAGTTCTCTACGCTACCTGAGGACACAGGTTAATAAAAGAAAATGGAGCCATTTTTGAGAACATTTTGACAATGTTGAGACTTCATAGAGATGTTCCGTAATCATAAAATCCGCTTGAAACTCGCGTGGTCTCAAGTTCATTTAAAGCGATGAAAGAAAATCAATTTGGAGAAAATCTAAATATTTTATGCGCCACGGGCGGGTGGAAGGTCAGGCAAACGGACGGACAGATGGACGGATAGACAGACGTTTTACCATCAATAGATTTGTCGTTATCAAGGACTCACAAAATGTACATCTGGACTTCTCGTATTAGAGGGAGTAATACTTCATGGAAAATATCAATAATAATTAGAGTAGCACTTAAAAGGACACCCTCAAAACAAAATCCAAAATAAAAATTTTGGATTTTGTTGAATTTTCAAATGCAATTGTCGTTGCAGTACCAGGAATACTGTCGGAGGACCTAATAAAATTTTGAAATTTGTACACGTAAAATATTTCTATGATATCACACTGCAAAATAAATTTTTACTTCGAGATTCAACTCAATGTGGGATTTAAAAACAATTGAAAATTTCTGCGAAAAATGCTTCATTTCTACATTGGGGAGAAGTAGTGAGTATTCATAATATGTTACTGCCATTTTGAGCTCAAATCTTACTTTACAATCATTAGTAACATGTTTTTACAAAAAAACATAAAAGCTTAGTAATATATAATTTTGAATATTTAAGTTCCAATGCGATATTTTACGAACGAGTTTTTGCTTCCCAAATTATTTAAGAATAAATATGCATTTAGGAATGAAATATGCACGGTAATCTTACTACGGCAAACACTGTTGCGCAACGAAAACCAAAGTGTCATACGTAATTATAATTATAAATCACATTGAATTTTAATCTTTTTGATAAACAAACGGACAAGGATAAGCGCACTTCAAATTTTGGTATTTATAAAATTTTAGGCCAAATCTTGTAATTTCGTAAAAGCGTGAATTTGGCCCGAAAATGTTTTGCTCTATTACGTGAACGGGGCTGGTAAACATTCTTCTAAACGATGAGCAAACGTATTCCAAAGATAGACAAACGCAGAGAGTAGTAAAATATCGAAATTTCCGTGTATTTATTGGTATTTTTTCGAATTGAAAAATGGCGGGAATAGCGTGTTTTTCTTTTAACGTTTGAATTCGACCTGGAACAATTTATAAAGGGTGTGCATTGTGACCAAACGATTGTGGTCAAACAATGGGCAAACGAATCCAGAAAAAAAATTGCATTTTCTTATTTTTTCAGGCCAGGTACACACTTTCTTGAAAAATTATTTTGGTTGTTTTGTTCGTGACCTTATCTGAAGGTGTATAAGAGGTAATTGGGAGGTAAAGTAACGAATGCAAATTAAGTTTAGAAATTTTTATCTGTGTGTTCCTAATTTGGCGATTTTGAGAAATGGCAGGCAAACCTTTTTTTGCCAATAATTTTTTAATCGTAGCTGGTAAAAAGTTCCTAAAGGGTGGGAAAAAGTGGGCAAACTATGAGCAAACGAATTCACCAAAAAAGTGCATTTTTAAATTTTTTGGGAAGCCAGGTTCACGAGTTTTGTGTGCTGTAGAGTACATTTTTCGCCAATATCTGCTAAAGGAAAAGTGGTGAAATAATCCACTTGGAGATTACAGGTGTTCAAACGATGAACAAACTAAAGTACATGTCAGTTTTGGTATTTTCAATTTTTTGGGCAAAATATGATAATTTCGTAAAAGCGTGAATTTGGCCCCATACAATTTTTTGCTCTAATTTGAAACGAGGACGGTAAAAATTTTCTAAAGTTCGGGCAAACGTCTTCAAGCTATGAACAAACGAATGCAAATGATAATTTTCTTAATTTCAATGTTTTTTTGGTATTTTGGCAAATTTACAAAAAATGGCGGGAAATGGATTTCTTCCGTAATTCTTGAACTAAAATTAGTGCATGTTTTGTAAGTGATGTACAATAGTTTTCCAAAAATGAGCAAACGCAGAAAATTTTCGTGTATTTCTTCGTATTTTTTCGAATGAAAAAATTGCGCGATAACGTTATTTGCTAATAACTTTTGAACCTGACCTGGTAAAAATTTTCAAAACGTAGTCAAATGATAGGCAAATGAATGTACAAGAAAATTCAAAATTTTGAAGTTGACGGGGGTTACAACTGTCGGCATTATAACGTGACTGTCAATTATCAACTTGCATACTATTTCTTGCAGTTTCAATTTAAATATTCTCTTACATTTCAAACGAAAATAGACTAAAATTAACAGAATGTATTTGTGTATAACAATAATCAATTTTCCCAGTCGATCAACCAAAGGGGTTCGTAGATAGAGATGAGCCCCACCAAAAGTGTAATTTAGCTGAAGCCATCAGAGTCGTCTCAGAGAAAAACTAGAATCCATTTTTGAGTATTCGGAATCATGGCGTTTTTGTCATGATGTAACTTCATAATTTTTAATTAAAATACTTACTTTCTGGTAACATATGTATTGTACAGGATCCTATTGCAGTGGCCTGTAATAGGGAAGAAAAAACGTATTACAAAATTAATTTCAAAATTTAAAATATTTACAACTGAAAATCACTCGTATAATTATATAAATGTTTACATTCAGCCTGTCCTTAACCTCTGAGCCGTGCGAACTGCTGCTTCGAACAAGAATGGCGATTTGACCTTGCTAATGGACACTCAATCCAAGAGCTGAAGGGAGCACTACGTCCAAATAACACCGCACGCAGTTCTCTGGAAGAAAACATTCACAACGTCTTACAGCCGTTTATCAAGAACATCAAGGACCATATTGGAAAGATTCTGAAACACTATTATCAAACCCATTTTCACTCCCATCACTCAGCTCCGCAATCTCTTTAGGTCGGTTAAAGACGGCAGGGACACACTAATGACAGCAGGTATCTGCAGGATACACTGTTCCTGAGGCTCTGAGTACATAGGCACAACACAGCGTTCAGTCAACACTCGCCTCACTAAATACAAAGGAAATTTCCACTTGGGAGACAGATAAATCAGCGGTGGCTGAACATGCCCTCTCGAGAAGAGAACACGACATCCTGTTCGCAAACACTGAAATACTATCTACCACTAATTACTGCCTCACCAGATTGCAAGGGGAACCTATTGAGATTTTTGCAGAAGCTGGAGCGCCTGATCAGCCAGCGGCCGGGGAGAAGGGGCAGACCGCTGCCCCTCATCATCGCAACGCTGGAAGACACGGAGCGCCCGGTGGCGCTCTGCGAGGTAACAAGCATTCGGGGGCTCCGCGTGCGCGTGGAGGTGTATCACCCGCCGCGCGGGCCCACGCAGTGCCGCAACTGCCTGGATTTCGGGCACGTGGCACGAAATTGCAAGCGCCGCACGCTAGGGGAAAATCCCTCAGTGGAAGAGCGCAAATGCGCAAATTGCAGCGGCGAACGTCACGGCGCGAAATATAAGGGATGCCCCGAGTATACGCGCCGTTGTTGCAGGGGTAACAGCAGGGCCCAGCAGCAGCGGCAGGAGAAACTCCAACGGGACCGCCAGCGACGCGCCCGCATCCAGGAGAGGAGAGCGGCCGACACGCAGTCGGAGGCGTCGCGCTCTCCCTCGCGGGAGCGGGAGCCTTCGCGCCGCCGCACCCCTACGCCGCCACCGCGGCCTCAGCGTTCGCCCAGACGCGAACGCCGACGCGCGCAACGGAAGCAGCGACGCCAGCAGTGGACGTACGCTGACGCCCTGGAGCAACGCCCCCGCCCCACCCGGGAGCGCCAGCTGACGGCCGCCGACGCAGCTCGCGAGGAGCGCGATGCGCGCCTGGAGCGGAGTAGGCGGGCGGCGGCGAGCGTCCCTGTTCCCTCCTCACTGAGCGAGCAGAAGCGCGTGCTGCACCAGGCGGTGGACGATCTCGCCCGAAACGGGATCGCCCCGGACGTGGTTACGCAAGCTATAATGCGATCCGTCACCGGATGCAAGCCAGCCGAGTGGGCGCCGGTCATGCTCAAGGCTGTGATAACAATACTTCTTGAACATGCACATGACACCGCTGCGGCGGAAGCAACGGGGGAGGAACGCTCATCCTCACCTGCACCACATCCTTCCCACCCTTAAATAATGGCTAGCTCCATTTTTTTACAGGAACAGCGGCACCGTTGCATTTTGGAACTGCAACGGCATCTGCTCGCGAGAGAAGCAGTCAGAGCTACACAGCTTTCTCGCTCGGCACAATATTTCTGTAATGATGTTGGGGGAGACATGGCTTAACCCGCATCTCTTTTTAAATATTCCAGGTTTCTTCTGCTACAGAAACGACAGGGCAGCACAAGCAGCGAACGTGACAGACGCCCACAGAGGAGGCGGGACCGCAATTCTAATAAGATGCAACATAAATCATTATGTTACAGCACTTCCGCAGCTGCAGCACGCGTCTCATCTCCATCTACGCACGCCCCGACCGCACCGCGGACACGTGCGCCTTACTAGCTGCAGACATGGCAAAACTAGTAGAGGCTAACACAACTCCAACACTTGTGGCTGGCGATTTTAATGCCAAACACACGGCCTGGAGCTCCCGTATTACCTGTCCCCGCGGCCGTAAGCTGAAAGCAACTGCCGATGCAAATGGCTGCGAGATATACGCACCCAATACGCTCACCTACTATTCCTTTAGAACGAACTGCAAGCCCGATACTTTAGATATTGCGCTAAGCAGGAAACTTCATTACCCTCCCATATTAACTACCATTTTCGAACTCTCCTCTGACCATTTCCCAGTGATAGCGGATATGAGGCGCGGTGGTCTAACCCTGTCGACTGCACCCACGACGCAGAAGAGGCGGATCGGATGGAAGAAATTCCAGACGGAGCTGCAGCAGCGCATACCCGATGCATCTGCCCTGTCAGGACCGCAGCAGATAGAAGCGGAGCAGCCTAAACGCAGCAGCGGAGAAGCAGCGTTCTAAAACGGAGCAACATTAACCCTTTTTCTATACTATTTTACCAAATCTTATTCGCAGAAAAAAAGAACCGAGCATTGTGGCAGACGCAGCGCGACACGCCAGCTGATAAGCGGGAGCTAAATCGATTGAACGTAAAAGTAAAAATCGAATTAGCTGAATATCGCAATCAGAAATGGACAAATTGCTGTCAGGTCTCAACCTGAGGAAATTCACAGTGGCGAGTCACTCGCATGCTTCCAGGAAGCCATAACGGTGCCGCGCTTCATGACCAGCACAGGAGAGCTCGCAGACCTCAACGAAGAGAAAGAGGAACTATTAGCTAATGTCTTAGAATCTCAGTTTCAGCCGGTCCAGGAGGCGCCGGCGATACCGCAACGTTGTCGAAGTAAAACAAACGGTAATGGCGGCCATGCACGCGCGCGACGAGCGAGTTTCGCTACAGAGACTGAAGTAAAAGCGGCCATCTCGGAGCTGAAAACTAGACAGCTCCTGGCCCCGACGGCATCTCTAACGACGTCCTGAAGAAGCTGCGCAGCAGGCCATAGTGTTTTTGTTGAACTGTTTAATGGCTATATTTATGTTTCAGCATTTCCCGAGTCAGTGGAAACACGCACATGTTCTGACTTTTCACAAGCAGGGGAAAAATCGAAAAAGCCGCGAGTCGTACAGGCCCATTAGCCTACTAAACACGGTCGGAAGCTTTGTGAAAAACTAATGCAAAACAGAACTTAAAATTTGGTTACCGAAAGCACTATTAAATAAGGAGCAGTTCGGCTTTCGCGCAGGACACAGAACAACGCATCAGCTTGTGCGAATCACGACCCCATAAGACGCAACTTCAACGAGCGCCGATTTACAGGTGGAGGTTTCCTCGATGTTGCCTGGTCTTTGATAAGGTCTGGCACGTCGGCCTCCTCTACAAATCCACTCCATGAACTTTCCTATGTACCTTATACACTTATCCACTCGTACCTAGCAAACAGACGTTTCAAGTGACGCTTCTGATGCCAAATCACCCGCCGCGCCGTACGGGCCGGAGTGCCGCAAGGGAGCGGATTGCTCTACGCTCTTCAGCCTTATGTGCCGTGATATTCCCACCACCCTCAAACACAGCTCGGCTTGTATATGCAGACGATACGGCTATATAGCCACGTCAAAAAGTATGGACCTTTCTCCAGAAGTACTTGGATCACATTTGTTACAGATCCATGAGTGGCTGAAATTGTGGCGGTCAAAGTCAATGTGAGTAAGAGTGAGCTGTACTTCTCACACGGAGACAGAGATTCACGCGCCAAGGCCATCGCGCTATGCGGAGATGCGATTAATTGGACAAAAAACGTCAATATTTAGGAGTTCTTTAGACAGCTCTTTGACATTCAATCCCACATAAAAATGTACGACAGAAAGCGCGGCAGACCCGAGGCAGATTGCGAAGCGTGTTTATCAGCGGAGCAAACTGTCAACGGCCAACTGCTCAGCGCTTATAAAGCAATAATTAGGCCGCAAATAGACTACGCATGCCCAAGTTGGGCAATCGCAGCAAATTATCTCTTAAACAAACTGCAAGTAGTTCAAAACGAGTGTCTGAGGGCCGCCCTCTGCGCCCCTAGATATACTCGTTTGAAACTTTACATCGCAAAGCATCAATGCCACTGCTAAATAAATCATATAAAAACTATAGTTAAAACTTCTTTGAGAAAGCAGCTGACTCGGAAAATGATCTCATTTCCGCGATCGCCTCATACCAACCCGATCAAATAGGGCGAGTAAAGGCGACGGAATATATTGTGAGTAAGAGCAATCTGAAACACAAGTGGGACGGAGGCATAAACATAGTATTTACAAAACACGCAATGCGGCGGCCGGTAGGCTAAAGTCAATTTTTAACTTTTGTTTTCCTCGTTTATGTCTAGGATAGAGCCATAGGATGGCTCCGTAAGGGTAGGATATGGTGCGCGCATCGCGCCTGCGGTTGGGCGTGGAAACGCGCATTGCACTTTTTCGTGCGTTCACAAAACTGCACAAATGTACTGCTTGGCGTAACACCAATGGGTTACATATATAGTTTAAGCGTAAATGTGATAGTGAGTGAATAAACAGATAAAATAATGAAGAAGAAGAAAGAACATTTTAGAGAACTTATAAAACTTTATTTACCTTGTATTATAACTAGAATAGGCTCAAAGTGACATATGTATTAGTTATTAAGTTTAAGTTATAAGTTAGTTTATTTCAGTTAGGCCATTTCTACAGCTGCAAAAGCCTAATCCGCTGCAGCGAAAAATGTACCTCCATTTTAAAAATAAACTCCCACCTCTCCAGGGCAACGCCCGAACACTGCGCCCGTGCCCCTGAGGACGTCCACCGCAGGCGAAATGTTTGGCCTTTCAATGCCAACTGAACCATGGCCTACCAGCCCGCAAACTTGATCTTCTATTGACTTCGGCCGAGAGCCTACGATGCTATATGACGAAACTGTAGACGTAAGTGCTCTGTGCGAGGAACGTTAACTGCACGCGAGTGCATTGAAAGTCAGAAGGCGGGGGCGCGTGCCTCCACGCATGCGCATACCAATCTCTTCCGAGAATTTCACAAGGCTTCACACACAATGTGATAAGAAGTCGGGTACTAAGTATCTAGTTGCATTACAGAGCCTCTGAACGAAACATTTTGTTAATCACATTATCAAATCGCCATAATCTATTATTGTACCTTCCATACATTAATTAATATGAAAAATTATTCAATCACTATTTCCACACTGATTTATTAATAACTCAAGTTATTGAAATGAGTGGTTCATCTCAAAAATATATTTTATTTAATATTTTATTTAAAGGTAGCAAATACTTCATTTAAAGGCTTGTTATTAAATAACAAAACAGTAGACTCTCCGTGGCTGAAGTCCTAAGGGTAGACTACACAATCACTAACAATTGATACAATGAGGTATAGAATTCACACAAATCGCTTCTACAAGGTCTATATTTAGCTTTTTAATTATCCCAACGTGAACATTCAGCCTGAGCCCAAGATTTACATATGTAACACTGATACCATAATCTACCTCATCATCAGACACACACATGCACATTCATACCACATCATCCACGTAATCGTGAGTCACATCATAAGGAGTCTATCCAAGTGCTGTCTCATCAGTTGTTGAGAAATTCAATTCAAGACACCGTTTCACTTGAATTGTTATCTCTTCTGGAACCGCTGTATTCATTGCTTCCTTATCCCGCATTTCCCTTTCACATTTCTAATGTGCGTTCGTGGCACATTGATGTGCATTTGATGAACACCTAATAAACACCTGAAGTTCCTAAAGAAGAAATAGCCATAATAAAATAAAAGAAAACGATAATTATAATCCAAAATTAATTATAAAATCTATATGACAAAAAGCATGCTATTAAAATATGTCGAATAAAATAAAGTTTCGAACTTCTTATCTTAGCAGCATTGCTGCTCGTCATTTTGGTTTGAAACAACCGTCTTCAATACAAGCAACCTACCAATTACATATTTTGCACGTTTTAAGGTGTATCTTCGGAATATGCCTAGGGGAAACTAAATTAATTTCAAAATTAATTTTGTGAAGACTAAAACTGACCAACTTCACTTTCCAAATCGCTTTCGTATCCATCGTAGTTCAGTGGGCACACTGAACTGTCTTTTTCACTTGAGGTATTTTTCTAGCCACCAGAGAACTCTCAAAGCTAGAGTTACCAACAACGCTCATGTGAAAGAAAGGGCACTCGATAAGAACACGCACATGAACACACTTCTTTTTATAAATAATTAATTTAGACTAACATCGGCTCTATTTATTTCTCCTCTTCATTTGCGATTCAAGTGAAAAGATGCCATAGCTGGCTGAAGGGGACTCATCGTTAATGATAAATGATAAGAGACTCTCAACACTTCTATTTTATTCGTTATACGCCTTGGATGTTCAGTAAGACCGGAGCGAGCGACGTTGTCGCCACGACTGTTTTGCGCCGAATGACAGATTGATGCGACCCTAATTCGAAAATCACTGAGAGACACTTTATATTAATGTTCTATGATTTATTGATTATTACTACTAGTGTTGTTATTGTTACTATCGTTGCTATTAATGCTATTTTACTATAATTACTTTTGTTACAATTGCTATTACTTTAATATTATGTGACTAGTACTAAGTGCGAGAATGTACATGGTGTTGTAGCACCTTTAGTTTACTGTCTTGCTGTTCTTTGTAAAAATATCTGCTTAGGGGGCTCAGGTATTCAACTGATGTCACTGCAGTGCCTCTGAGGTCTTAGGAGTCAAGTCCCGACGGTGGCAGGCAATTTCGACACCAGAAACGTCGTATTCAGCCGTTCTCTGGCTCTCTGAGGACAATTCTAGCGGCCGGCTGCTCTTAACTGTAGTGTTCGACCAATACCAGGCGAATGCCGGAGCAGTATCCTACAACTGGGCTACTGATCATTCGCGATCTTTCCTTCCTCTTCCTTGTCCTATCCTCACCCTTTACACACACACTTGCGTGCACTACACAACCACACATCACGCTCAAAGACCAAAAGATGTCTGGAGACGTAGTTGCAAAAATAAGGGGAACAACATTTTAAAAAATGTAAATATTAACGAAATGTTGCTCAGTTTTATAAGTTTCGATGAAGAATGTTTCAATTTGCATCCTTCAGTAAAGACTTACTCTTTTTCATAGTGTTCGGCAAGGTAATGCCAATGCATTGGCATATTGCACGTTTTTATGTGACAATATCGTGAATTGTATTTACTAGGCTGTCCGGGTGACGCCGCGTCCATGGCGAAGGTGCCGACGTTTCGGTCTCCATTCTGTGACCTTCCCCAGGGCGTAATGCGCTACTACCTAATGCATTACGCCCTGAGGAAGGTCGCAGAATGGCGACCGAAACGTCGGCACCTTCGCCATGGACGCGGCGTCACCCGAACAGCCTAGTAAATACTGACTCCAGCCGCGGAATCCTACGGTCTCATCGTGAATTGTGTTCTCTACTGCAATGAAATTTAATGAGTCCCTCTAGTCTTATTTCCAAAATATTTCGTCAATATTACCCGACGTCTCTTTCACATCTGCCACGAAGGGAGGGCGAAAAGTTGGTGCCACTTGAAACCGATGGTGCTACAAAACGACACAGGCTCTCTCGTACTCGTTACGTTTCCTTATCTCATGGTCGGGGTTAGCCTTTCGTTCCCCCGCTTCCCATCTACTATTTATCAGCGCTTAAAAGTTATTTGTTCAAATTTCCCCTAATTTTTGATACCCTAATGGTTGAATGAAAAAGAGTAAGAATATAGAAGACTATAACGTGACCATCATGTAATTTTTATTCGAAAATTTTCATCCGTTTTTGAGAAAACGTCGTTTGAGCCTTACTAAAAATGCAATGAAACGCAACATTTTTAGTTCATTTTACAGAAAGCGTATGAGATTTCGAGAAAATCAATTGGAAAACATTTGAAGTATTTGTACTCTTTTATGCAATAGTGCATAAAAAACATCTGTCAAAGTCAAGGGGTCGACGTAACGTGTCCGAGGCACTCTAGATAAATTGGATTATTTTTCTCAATTCATTTTCAGTGTTTATAACAGAGTGTAAATAAAAAATAAAAAAATAAAACAAACAAACGAAAAGTCAGGAAACAATAAGATGAAGTGGCATTGATTTAAAGATGCAGGTTCGGAGCCGGCGTGGTTCGCTGCACGTTGAGGCCTTGCAGCGAAAGGATCCGCCCGCCCTGCCCTGATGGAAGAGGCGGGGGCGGGGGTGAGGGCGGAAACGTTACCCGATCCGCCTCTAATGGCGCGACCCTAATTGCGCCCTCTGCTCACAGCGTCTCTACAACCAGCGCTTGCGACAGCCTGCGAGTGAATTGGAACAGGACACGATTTATGAAGCTCCCTTCTTGCAATATTTAAATGCGAATGCGTGGTGTGAACAAAGAAGAAATATGAGTCTGAGAATTATTTGCATCATATTCATCATCGCAGACATCGCCTTTAGCCGTCGCCGTAAAATATTTTACTGTCTGAAAAAATATTCATCTGAAGTGTACCCTGTTTGTTTTCTCACCAAAAGACATTGCGTGTGTTGCACATATTGCTATTCTGTTTGCATGTCTTTCAGCTAGTGTTCGAATCTCGCTGAAGTCCGTATCCCGCTAATTCCAGAAATGATCAGGTAATGTTCACATTATCCAATATGTGGAATGTGTTAATTTGAACTTTATCCAAAATTATTTCGTAGGTTAGCCGGATTATGTTGACATTAGCCAACATGAAGTTATGGTAGATTAAGCACATTACTGTGAAAACGAGCAGCAGAAAATCTATACTAATATATAAAGACACAAGGTCTTTGAGTTACAGCGCGGTAATCTCTTTATGTACTGGACGAATAGCAATGAAACTTATGTACTAGCTTTCTTTGAAGGTCAGGAGTGCTCTAGGCTATGATTTACAACCATAAACCTTCATATATTCACAAAATAATTACTTTTCTGGCCGTTTTTCGCCAAGCTTGCATCGTAGATTCAAGAATTCATCAATGTGCAATAGTTTGGCTGCGCACCACGAGGGGATGACTACTGAGGCCAACGATTCAGTTTTTCAATCCACACAATTGCTTATATCTGTAGAATAGCTCAGGAGTTTGTTGAATCTTTCTTCAAATGCTTAATGCGAAATGTTATATTTAGAATGGTTCTGACTGTTTTCTTCATTCTATTTATAAAAGTAACTTGGATATGGATTTTAATTGTGTCTAGACGTGAATATTTGAAGTGTACAAGAAAGAGTTGCGAGTTGGGCGAATGGTTAATGTGTTAGATTGAAACTGTGACAGATGGATGAATTTTTGTAGGGAAGTGTTTTATTACAGTGGAGAATGGCTACCTGTTACTGATGAATGAATAATTATTAAAATTGATGGAAGTTCGACAAGACGTATTATTGAAGTAAAAGAATAGTGAGAAGACAAAAGAAGAAGAAAGGAATTGAATGTATGCCAACACTGTTTTTCTAGGTTGTGGAAAATATAATTAAAAAGAGCTTTTAGATAACAGAAAAACCTTGTGATACCGGGATCCACTGTGTGATCTCAAATTTTTTGGTGATATTATAATTGTCTGTGGTGATATTATAATAGCTCCTTTCCGTCTACCACTATTTATCAAGAACTCTAAAACACGAATAGAATTCACTTCAAAGCACTCCTTTTATATTTATATACCAATTGCTCGGCGTGATGTCGAAGGTCAATTACAAATTTTACATTATGAATATGCTAGAAGAAAATATGAAAGAATAAGTTTTACAATATAGCACCATATTTTAAGTATGGAAATAATACATAGACTTCCAAATTACAGTTTATAAACATTTTTCTGAGAAACTTAGTAAAACAGGGTATATCCAGACAGAGAGAGAGAGAGAGAGAGAGAGAGAGAGAGAGAGAGACAGAGAGACAGAGACAGATAGAGAGAGATAGAGATAGAGATAGAGAGATAGAGAGATAGAGAGAGATAGAGAGAGATAGAGAGATAGAGAGATAGAGAGATAGAGAGAGATAGAGATAGAGATTGAGATAGATAGAGATATAGAGAGATATAGAGAGAGATAGAGAGAGAGGAGAGAGAGGAGAGAGAGGAGAGAGAGGAGAGAGAGAGGAGAGAGAGGAGAGAGAAGACAGATGACAGAGAGGCAGAGTAGAGAGATAGAGAGATTGAGAGGCGATAGAGAGATAGAGAGAGGAGAGAGAGACAGAGACAAGGAGGAGACAGAGAGAGGACTGAGAGATACAGAGATAGGAGAGATTAACGAGAGATAGAGATATGAGAGAGATAGTGAGAAGAGAGCGAGAGAGACAGAGACAGAGAGAAGACAGAGACGAGAGGAGACTAGAGAGAGACAGAGAGAGACAGAGAGAGACAGAGAGAGATAGAGAGAGATAGAGAGAGATAGAGAGAGATAGAGAGAGATAGAGAGAGAGAATGAATTCTGCAAGACGGAGCAGGGATACAATAGAATAGATATATAAGTAGGCCGCGGCAGGGCGGGAATAGGTGGAATACTTCCCTGTGTAACCGAACCTCACTGAACGCTATTACATCTGTTTTATTTCTAGACCTCAGTGATTGGTTGCAAAAAATTTTGAGTTTAGGTAAAAAATGAATTTAAACTTCCACCGATTCGATTTGTATTAAGTTTTCATCAGGGCTGTAATATATGGGGCTAAACTCAAGCAAGTTCTTTGCAATTCATCGCTTCGCTGCGCATTTTACGACTTTGCTTCGACTTCGCGACTGACATAAAAAGCCTTGAGCATATGCAACGCATTATTTTCAACGCAATTTGAAACATGTCTAAGCACTTTATTCGATCACACAAGGCACCTCACACTCACAATCGCCTTAAGTCAGCGTCCTTTGGCAAATACTTGCCAAATAAACCCCAATCACACTTTCAAGAAACAAAAATCAATTCAACAATAAACTCTCAATTATTTTGCGGTTAAAAATCATAGGGGTTTTCCCCCATAAATCGTAAAACACGAACAAAAAGCCAAATCATTCAACGCCGTATAAACTTAACTATTTTTCATAAATTAATTACTAGATCAATTCATCAACATTCGTTGAATGTGACCAAAAGAATCTGCTCTTCGTCATTCACACAGTTTTGCAGCACTGCCTGCCTCGAAATTACAGGCCACAGTAAGATGAGTAGTGGACATGTGAGTGGATATTATGGCCCTGCATAGAATTATTGGGTCGACCTGGATGGCCGAGGGCCTCAACCGACTCAGCACTTGGTACGAACGGTCACGGGTTCGAGCGCTGCCTTGGACACGGTTGTTTGTCTCTCATGCATGTGTTGTCGCGGAGAAACTCGCGTTCAACTGAACCCTGATCAGAGGAGCCCGCAAGTGTGTTGGTATCTACCACACCGGCAGCGTATAAGCGACTCTCACATGTCCGTAAAGTTAGCATACCCACCTATCACAATTTTGAAAAAATGTATCCCAGAATTTTGTTCTAATTAAAGACTAATTTATACCCAAATTCAAAAATTTTGAAAATTTTTGCAACATGGAAATATTCAAGTCTTTAATTCGGGCAAACGTCTGGTACATTTAGTTTTTATGTATCATGCGTTTTTCTTGTGTGGGTATGCTAACTTGACGTTAAGGTAACGTACCCACATTTAGTGTTGAATATTTCGATGTTGTGCATTAGTAGAAAATTTTAAAATTTGGGTATAAATTAGTCTTTAATTAGAACAAAATTCTGGGATACATTTTTTCAAAATTGTGATAAGTGGGTATGCTAACGTTACGGACATGACTCTCGCAGTTCTTTCGACACTTGCTATGGCACGCCATGTGACGCTGACCTGCGAGGATTTGTTTCTTTCTCACGGCCAGGATTCAGCGTCGTCGCACGCTGTCTCACGAAGTCGCTGAAACGATAAGGTTCCAATTTGGCGACATCTATGAGCATGATATCGAGACGTGCCATAGTCGGTCAGTAAGAGTTAATGTTTTGAGATTTCATTTATCTGTGATGTATCCCATATTTAAAAATATGAATCTATCTTTTTTAAGAAACTAAAGCTGTAGTGTATGTTGTGAAGCTCTGTAAAGCTGTAGAAACTAATATGGCTGACTCACTAATTTGTGGCTATAATTCGAAGGTGAAAGAGAAAGAAAAATACTGTTTTTCAATGAAAGCTACGTGTGTAAAATAATATTTCAGAGCACTAAAGAATTTAATCAGATTAATGAGAGGTGGTCTTATTAAGAATGTCAACCACCATAATAGCATTTCTTTCTGTCAATGTTAAAACTTAATTAATAGAGATTATCTTAAATATTCTTAAAATGTACAAAGAACTTTAATTTCTTCGTTTTGAAAAAATGTTTACAATGAGTTGCTATCCTCTCGTATGTAATACCATTGTTGAAGTAAACGTATTGGATGTAAGTGTATAAGGATTCTTTTCAGGGAAGATTTCGTTTTGTGTGTCATGAATATTTTCTGTAAAATGAGTGATGGGTATTATTGGAGATTATAGTATATTTGATTAAAAGCGATTTAATTTGAGTGTTATTTGATACCAGAGGGCAGGGAACCCATATCTCTGAATATCAAAAAGTTTGTATATGGTCAATTGTTATTTGGGAAAACCGATTGTGCTAATCAATTGTATGGTGGAGTTCACCTACCACCCCGACAGTTGGTCATAATTAAGGGGCGGATTTTCATAACCAAAAACATTCCAAAATATGATCAATAAAATGCTCTTAAAATGCATAAAGATTCCATAAAACAAAGAAAAGTGATGTAAAAATGTTGATCAAAACCACTTCAGGTGAACAACGCAAGCTGTTGGGTAGGTTACTGGGTAGTCGAGGCTTCTTACTTTTGTTCAGGTGAACTCAGTTTGCAAACTTTTGGTTTGAACTGTTCCATAGAAGAAACGTTTTGCCTTTATTAATCGCAAAATAACCCGAACTGACAATAGCGCCGATAGTCGTCACAGGATCGTAGATTACATAGTACTCACAACGGCTGACATTGCAATATACGAGCGAAGAAATTGTACAGGTTACTCAGGAATTCTGTGGTGAACATTTGTTAGCCCTCGTAAATATTGCTTGAAGTAAGTATCATTAAAATGATATTAAAATCGATGAAATCATCGAAAAACGCAATAAAATAACGTAAAAAGTCGAATCAAGTCAACCAGAAATGAGCCAAAACGTGACGTATAAAAACGGGCCATTTCGTTTCGTCTTAATATAAAATGAATTTCTATACTAAACGTCATTGTTCTAATGCGAAAAGAAAAAAATACATTCGTAATATGTGTTCCTCCCAAGTGACCTCTTCGTTCGTTGAGAGGTAGGTGTGTCCGAGTGCGTCAAGTACTAAGGCCGTTAGTCCTGTAAGTATAGCGCATGATTTTATGAGGGGGCTGGTGAATGGCGAGATCAGGCGTCAACCTACACGTCAGCTAACGGTGTTTTCCCCAACCAGCCATCGCTCACCAGCGGGGCACCGCCCCAGCCGAGGCAAGCTCTAAGCCCCCGACTAGTTTCCAGACATGGGTAGTAATGTAATTCGTGTGTGTGTGTGAATGGAAGGGGTGAGGGTAGGATAAGGAAAGGGAAGGGAAGATCGCGCGCCGTCCGTGGACTGTATTTGCCTCGCATCGGAGAAAACTACCAATCAGAGCAGCCGTCTGCTAGAATTCTGCTCCAGACAGCGGCTGAACCTGACCTAGCTATCTAGCTGGTGATGACGATTTTGCCAGCATCGGGACTGGAACCCCGGGACTTTCAGGGAAGAGGGAGCGCAGTGACGTCAGTTGATGCCCCGGGCCATCTCTATCGGGTTAATAAGCAAAAGAAGAACGATATATTGCGTAATTAATTTTAAATTAAAATAGTCATGGGGAAAAAGGAGTTCATAGCCTTGCTGGACATATAATTTTAAGTCTAAATATCAGGATATTTTTCTGTACATGATTTAATATCTAATAACAAATAATTGACAACTAAAGAAAACGATTGGTTTGTGCTTCGATTTAAAAAAGGGATTTCCTATGTTACCTTTCTGGCAGAACATCTTTCACATTAAGTCGGAAGGCGGGGTTACCGGCTTGCTACATAAGACGCGAGTAATTTGGTTGCATCTCTGAGTCCAATGATCACAGATGGTAAAATTATAAATCGTAGAAATCAAATTTACACCACCTGTCACTTCGTTCTTGAAATGAAACAGAATTTACAACTATAGTAAAGTTTCGTTTCAGAGGCAGTTTTGTTCCTAGACCATACATTTCTTCAGCGCACGTTAGAATCAAAGTTCGTTACGCACTTTAGTTTGTATGCACAAGAAATAAATACAAACTTCGTTACTGTTGCTATTCGTATCCCTGGTTATAAACGAAGCAAGAAAGTATATTGTAGCAGCAGTTCTAGGTATTCATAAATTACACCTCCAAAAATATATTGAAGAAATGAATACTTTCTTACAGATCAGTATTTGTTTCAATAGCGATAACAAATTCTCGAATTTTTTTATATTAATTCTTTGTTGATTTAATTTTTCGATTTCAACACATGCATCCCAATAAATGCAAACGGTCTCACCTGGAGCGGTATTACTAGCCAAAGGTTAGAAAGTTACGAAAATAAGTGGATGTGCGATTGCACCTTGCAATTTAGTTTCTATATCTCACAATTGAGATATAGTGGAGTGATTGCTTATCGGAGTAATAGAACCGAGATTTCTTAGTATCTCAGAGAAGACTGAGTATACTCAACCACTTATTGTAATCGATATTGAAACAATCTGTAAGAAAACATTTATTTCTTGCCCAATTTTTGACATTCTAATTCTTTGTTCTTTCAACCCATGCAGCCCGCCAAATGCACGTGCGCCCATCTGGAGCGGGGACTCATCGAGGAGGGCGCCGGCGCGCGAGAGATAAGCTCCTTTTTATTCGAAACATTTTTAGGTTTCACAAATTTCACTTCACACTCTACAGGTGTGTTGTTTGCTTAATATAAACTTAATGCTAATAACTTAATTCTGAAAATCAATTTTTAAAGGGGAGGAATCCTATTTGCGTGACCTCAGGGGAGTAGCATTTCGGAAAACTTTGTAAGTAAGGTATAGAAGGTATAGATATAGGATATATAAGGGTATAGAAAGGTATAGATGGTATAGTGTATACCCTGTTATTAATACGGGTATCATGAGTGAACTTCTGTCTAACCGAATAGGACGTATTCTGGTAATTTGAGGTAAGCTGTGGAGAGATAAATGATGTGGTTTTCTGTAGTTTTGAGTTGAAATAAATTGTGCAGATGTTGATTGGAAATAAACCAAGATGCATTTGTAATAGTACGGAGAAACTGGTTTTGAACAAGCTGCTTTAACTTTCTCGCTACGGAGTAGAGAGAAAGTTATGTAATGCTGTGTGAAGAAAACTGCGAATTTTTGGCAGAAAAACTCTTATTATAGGGCCCTGGAAACTGAAAGTTCATAAATCGTGTTCTGGCCAGAAACCATGTTTAGTGGGTCCTTGATACCAAAAAATCGAATGACGGCATAAATCGAATGACGGTCTCAGTCCGTTCAACAACGATAGCGGGTAAACCGTTCAGCCAATTTTCTCCAAAACTGATATTCCCCACTTAATCTGGCTGATGTCGCTTTTTCGCGGCCCTTTGAATTTGAAACCGATATTTTAATTTTAGGGAGTGCTTTACATGAAGCCATTGGGACATTTTGGATAAATATTTTTAAAGCAGTTTTGCTTGGATTTAACTTGATTTTCATTTTGGAGGGCCTGCTGTCTAGATGGTTGAAATACAATCGAAGTGGGATCTTAGTCTGTTCTAGAGTATGTTTGGAGGCGTAGTTTGCAGTGTCATCGACAAAATGCCATATTTTTATTGAATTGAATTTGAGTGTCTGCCACGTACAGGTTGAATAATCTACAGTCGTGTCGAGGATATGTAGTAATACTAAGATTAATTATAATATTAATAGGGGGCCACGGTTGCCTGGTGGTTACAAAACACATTTGGTAACCTGAGGACCCGCGTTCAAATCTCGGCTGGACTGAGGATTTTTAGCCAGTAATGATATACTCAAGGCAGTCCTAAGGTCCACTCAGCCTTCTTTCCAAATTCGTACTATTATTTAGTGGCTTTGCTAACAGTAAATATTGGGTAAAATATCCGGGTAACGCATGACGCTTGCTATGCCATCTTCGCCCCACTTTGTTAACAAAGGGATTCATATACAAAGGCGCAAAATCATAATAAGACCATCCAGAAAGACCCGTTACATGTGAACCATGGAAGTGGGTAGAAGCAGGAGAAGGTTAAATGAAATGATTCTAACATTCTCTAAACCCTAGGCAGCTTAAACTGACAGTAGTCACAATACTATAAAGGGAAAATATGTATTTTGCTACAATAGGCCAGTTGGTAACGATATAGATAGTATACGTCTGTATTTACAATTTTAAAAAATTGAAAGAAACCTCGTACCACTACCATCTCTACAACAACTACCACCACTACTAGTACCACCAGCCCCACCAATACTACTCCAAGCCCCACCAATACTACTAAAAGCCCCACCAATACTACCTCCAGCCCCACCACCACCAGCCCCATTTCGCCATCCAGCGGGAGAAGACCTCTGCCACCCCTCGAGGAAGGAAGCAACCACTACACTTACGGGACGAATAACTTTAGAAGTTGAGCGCCCGGATTCATTAACAGTCAACCAGAGCAGAACCTTTAAGTGCCAAAGATCGTTGCACCAACTATCTACCTTCATCCTCGTCCCCGCACCTTCCTTTGGCCACACACGTACACTGCGCTTCACGGCCGCCCGTCAAGTGGCCAGTGAGAAGCGTAGAGCCTGCTTAATAAAAGTAATTGGAGGTATTAGAGAGGGAAATGCTTTCATAAACGAATACGTACGTAATTCCTGTTTTCTCTCGTGCTGCATATATTATTTTATTGATAACTATATTTTTCAAAATTTAATAACTAACATATTCAAATAGCATTATAAATACATGTTTAGACTCAAAACGGTCGCAATGATCGTGGATCGTACCAACTTAATGTAAACACTCCATTCTTACGATCTTGGTTTAAGGACTATTATTGCAGTTCCAGCTGAGCTGGGTATGGTTCCAGTTCAGTGGGAGACCTCCCAAATTTTTCTTTAACCCTTAGGTTAAATTACGTTAACCCTTAGGTTAGGACGACATAAACCCATATTGCTCGGTTCTTTGTTTTTTTCAGAAATTACAAAAAAAAATTCGACTTGTCTCTCACCGCGTTAATATTTGTACTATTGGCAATTGGTTCACATCATTTTATTTATGAGAACATGTGCTTTAAATAATTTCTGACAATGTTTCTCGAAAAGTAAACTCATTTCTGTGAAAACTAGCTCAAACTTCCGCATTTTTAGAAATTTTCAAACATTTTCTCAAAAACAGTTCCATTTTTTTTCTTTAAAGTTTTTGAACGGATAGTGCTAATTGCACTCTTTAATATGACATAAGTTCATTTCGGGGTATTTTTTTAATTACACAAATGTAATTTTTTGAAAGTTCCCTCACACCGTCAATATGCATATTTCCAGCAATTTGTAAACACTATTGTATTTGTGAGTTAATATGCTTAAAATGACTTCTAATGAAGTCTTTCGAACACTCAAAACAATTCAATAGCTTCAAATTCCGAATTCACAGTAGCGCTTAAATGCCATTTTCTTAAAAACGTCCCCAATTTTTCAAAAAAAATTTGCCATTTAGGACGAGGATTTACTGTCTTCAATATTCTTAAAATTATGCTCCCGATCTACTCTTATGTAACGGTACGAGCTGCCGCGAATTCAACATCGTGTATCTATCAATAAAATCGAGCATCCAGCGCGGTCACAGCGGCTGTTGGAGGGGCGGTACCTGACCCCCGCGCCTTTCTTCTCTGCTGCATTGAGGCGAGTGTCGTTTATGACAGTGCGCCTCCGCGTCGTTTGAAGGGGGGACCTTTGTCGGAAACCGCACCCGCAGAGCTCTCAAGACGGGTGACACCCCTCTCACTCAACTGCGCATCGATAGAGTCGAAAGATAGATATAGGACCCAACGGACTTCGCAAGCGCGTGCGGCTTCGCAATTGGGGCCACACCGACTTCTTTCGCCGGCCGCGAAAGGACTGTCCCGCGACGGCCACGACGATAATTTTGGCTGTTAGGAGGACTCGCTCCGCCCCGCCCCGCTCCGCTAAATTCAATTCCGCTCAATTAGGAGGATTCTCCCTGCAGAAAAGAGCCTTCATGAAGACGGGAGAGAAGCTCTCAATGCACTCACGTTAGATTCTCCGAGAGGGGAGCTCCAGCTCCGAAAACATTCACTTGAACAATTTCGCAGAGGGAGGTTGGGCCTCCAAAGCACATTCACTTAAGATTTTTGCGGAGGAAGTTTCGGCTCCGATGGAACTTAAGGTATTTTCGCGAAAAGACACATAGTTTCCGGCAATGTGAATTCTTCTTGCTGGCCTTGAACTACATTAACCAGTTTCGGTGCGCAGTAGCCCGCTATTACGTGCCATAGGTCAGCTTATCCCGTCCTACGATAGTGGATCGTTGGCGATTGCCTGATTCGGGAGAAAGATACTTTCCGATTCGTCATCGCCGACGCGAGTGGTTGGCTAGAGGTTAGGGCGGCCGTCCCTGGGACCGGCCTAAGACGGAGGAAGAAGGAAGACGAGGGCGACCACGATGAAGTGCTGCCGTGATAACCTGTAGCTGTCCGGGGGCGACCCGCCCTTGACGCCGGTCAACAACCCCACCAGCGTGCTCCACCGCCACGCCAACAACAAAGGGTAATCATTCGCTTCGCTTCCGCTAGACTGCGGAAGAGCATTCCTGGGTGAAGCTGGAGAGGAGATGCCATCAGCATCACCATTCATGGCTGCCTATTAATTGGATTGTATATCGAGTCAACCAATCAAGTTAATTTTTAATATAAAAAGGTCGCACGTGTTATACTTGTAAAAGGTCATGTAAAATCACCCTTCACTCATGATCATCATTCTAGATATTAAATGTTTATAAACGCGCGGCCTGGTATCTGTTGCCCGTACTAAACGAAGGCGAACTGGCGAGCAACGTTTTCCTTGTGAAGGGTTGAGAGAGGGGAAGCAGACCCACCACGGAGAATTGCCCCAGGCGTCGGACGCCAAATTCGCGAACCCGCAAGCGGAAGCTTTTTTTTTCTTGCCACCACTCGCCGGGTAAGCAGCTCTTCTCTTTGGATTCCCGATCGCCGAGCCAACAGCACGTTGATCACTGCTCGCCGAACCAAAACTTTCGTTAATATTAGCTTAGATATTGTTTGCCGCTGCAACGGCTATTAGGTAGGAGTATTCGGCGTCTAACAGACGTTCTAGTCAGTCGACCGTGAGATAGTACAGATTCAGTAAAGTATTCCTTCAACTAAGGACACGGGAAGTAGAAGTTACCCGTTGTGAGAGAAGCATTGAAAGTTCTGGTTTAGCAAAGTAGAAGTAGCAACGAGCGAGGAACTGTGCATGAGTATTCGTGAAGTGCAAGGGACATTTTCGCAACAGTAGGCGTAGTCAGAGGCGCCGGTAGCAGCCGAGGAAGAAGAAGAGGCCGACTAGGAAGAAGAACGGAAGAGGACGCAGAAGCAGCGTAGACGGCAGAGGCGAATCCCGTTTCTTTACGACGCAGAAGCTGGGACGAGCGACGTTCGACGCAGAGACCAGCGCACGACATCAAGGCCAAAAGTGGGACGTTCACGAGGTAACGGTTAGGGCGTAGTAGGCAAGTTCACGTCGGCAGGGAAAAACTAGTATAGGAAATTGTTAGAAATTGAGACACGAGTGGCAACAAATTGCAGTATTAGAGTAGAAGACATTCTTGATGCACCATTGCCTGGCATAAACATTCTACTTAGGACATTTATTATTCTGCCATTTTCACAGACACAGTTAAATTGTAAATGAGAGTAGTTCACTTGCACACATTTTGTTCTTTGCATGTAATATTTTGAAGAAGGAGATTGTAATTGAAATTTTGGTTTCATGTGCAATGTAATTAGAATAGCATAAATTTAGATATAATTAATTTTACAAGGGAATCCCAGTGTAGATTAGGGTAATTATTTCAGAGTATCAATTTTGGTGTAAATTAGTGTTCATGTCATATGAGCGTATGTTGTAAAGGTTTCTATTTGTGTTTTGATCATTCTTTTGTAAAAGTGATTCTATATACTTGGTTATGCCACTCAAAGATTATGGTAAATTATACGCTCGTTTGTGTGCAATCTTGTGTGATTTTATTGTGTCAAGGGTTCAAACCTTTCTCGCACCCTGAAGATCCTGCTCCCTAGATTTTTAGCTCGTTCACGAGCAAAATCTTGATAACCTGCTTGCGGGTTCATGCGTGCTACTGAAGGTGGCAGTTGTGGGTGTAGGTGGGTTAGTTAGAATATATGTATGTATGTATGTATATATATATATATATATATATATATATATATATATATAAGCCGAAAAATTATTTCTCCAATAATATATGATATCAATGGAGAGAAAAACTTTGAAATGTAAATTTCAGGGGTCTGATGTATTGATGTCTGAATATAAAGAAAGGAGATCAGAATCATAACATTTGGCTTCTCAAAAAATGTATGGATTTGAATTGTTTTAATAGATTTTTAGCATTTCCTAATTTTCATTGAATTACCAATACATTCATAGCCGAAATAAAAATTTAAAATAAAATCTTGTTAAATAATTTTCAAATCAACTATTTTGACTTAACTCAATTACAAAAGAAATTATAATACAATATGTAAAGAACCCAAGGTAACATGTTACACGAAAATAATTTTTAAGAAGTTTATTTCAGGAACAAAAATTTTTATTCCAGTGATAGGAACATTAATGCATTGAATGATAATAATATAATGGAACATTTTATTTAAAGAACTTCAATGAATTTACCATATGCTACAAGACCACTTAGCCCAATAGAGTTGTAAATGCTAAATGGAGATAAAGCAGATAAACATATTTAATTATTGGGCATCATTATTAATACTGTTTTGGTGAATAACGAGTATTCATTTCAATGGAAATGTTTGAGATGTGGTTGCCTGATTTTACGTTGCACAAACAATTATATGGATTTTTGTGCCTTGTGAATTGTATGTTTGGAAGGTGAAAATGTAATGATAAAGTAACGAGCATTTTACAAGTCAAATGTTATATTTAAAAAGAAATATTTAATATCAACAGATACTATAAAATTAATTATTTTTCTGAGGGCAGAAGAAGCCCTTGAAGAAGATTGGAAAGTTGGAAGCCGCGCGCTTTGCCAAAGATGGCCACCAACCAAACGGCTGACTGTGCGGGACGAACAGAACCACAAAGGATCCGTTCACCAACAGAGGCACGCTGACCAGAGGAGCCTTTCAGCCGACCTCTCGACGTTGCCAAGAACGCTCTTCCTCTCCGCGCTCCGCCCTACTACAGATGTCCACCACGAGTGGAAAGGAACCGCGGCTGCTGCCACAACGGGGAGTGAACGGATGGATTCAGCCACCGCAGACGATCCTAACTCCACGTTTGGGTTAGGGAATACGCTACTGGAAGCTGCATCCATCCAAAGTAATGATCGTGCAAGGGGAATCATTCACCCTCCCCTATGCAAGGCATCCAAAACCACAAAAACTCTTCTGATCCGGGTAGTCTTTTCACTCCTTACCCGAAAATATTCTGGCAAACAGACAAACCACCGCCAAATGACATCCACCTTAAAACCTTTTCCACTCCCCTCTCTCCACCCCAACCCTCTGCCGCAACGAACTGACCAAAGACGTACTTCCTCACTGAAACGGACAAGCCACAAGTAAATGTATCCGAACTGAATGACTAATTACACCCAAGCGTGTCATCGCCCACAACAAAATAACAGACTCGACACCATTCGAACTAGGGACCTAAACCATCTTCTTTAAACCCATTGCCTACTACCTTAACCGCGCGACGGACACCAGAAAAAAACAAGTTCTCAAAGGACTCCCCACCAACTTCTTAATCAATTCCATCAAAGAATACTCGACAGCTCTCAAAATAAACTGTTTCCGCGTAACCGAAATGCAAAAGGGCGACGCTGGCGGACAGCTGACTCCACTACGTCTTTACACCACGACGTTACATCACCTCCATCGAACAAACTGTAAAGTACATTGGAAACTACAGCATCAAGCTGGAAGACTATAAACCGACAGTTTCTCAATGTAAAAATTGCCAGAAATTGTACCAGAAATTGTACCACACTAGGATTTACTGCCGACGACCAACTATCTGTGTCTGCTTTGGTAACCATCTCACAGAACCATGCCCAAACGCCCAGACAGACAACTTCACCCCGACATGTTATAATTGCAAACTTAACCATGCTGCCTTTGACCAAATCTGCCAATACATTGCCGTCATTATACATGATACATGAACGTACATACCCTCCGAAATGAATAGATTAAAAAATCCACCTCAACACCAGTACTACCTCCAAATTTACAATCTATCACTTCCTTCCCTCATCTCCACTCACAAAACTCTTCTATTCCTCTGTGACCTCCAACAATTCCTCCAACACACAATCATCACAGAATACCCAATCAACCCCAGCTATATATTCTCAAGACCTTACAGAACTACTCACTTTTGTTAAATCATACGACCTCAAGAAACTTCTTTCATCAATCAGCCCAACCATCACTATTTTAAAAAGCCCAGGAGACATCCTACCCAAAATAATACAGGTTGCCATCAAATTAGTAGCAATTTTCAACTAAATGCCCTATCCCAGTTTCCTAACCCTTTCATCCTTGAACGCGCGAGTCGGCTTACATTTCAAAAAAAAAAACACTTCTAAATAAATTTTTGAAAGATTAATCCGTCGGAATCTTATGTGTTCAAGAACCAGTGCTCAAACTATCCATACACTTCTCACTTCCTAACTACACTGTCCACCGGACCAACCGCCTCACCACCAACGGCGACACAGCTATCCTCGTCCGCAACCACATCCCCCGCACCATCCACCAGCTCCCTCCCACCACTGCCCTCGAATGCTCTACCGCCGTCATAGGAACACCATCAACGCCCATCATCACATCTGCCAACTAAAGACCATCCATCCCCATTCCAAACTCTGATCTCTCAATTTTACTAAACCTGCCCTACCCTTTCATACTTTGCGGCGACTTAAATAGTAAAAATATCCAATGGGGCTGAAACACAACAAATACGACAGGACGGACTATTGAGAATTTTCTCGTTTCAAACCAATCCATCACGCTAAAATGTCCCTCAGAACCCACGCATTACATTCACGATCGAAATGATATTCTGGGCATTGTAATCCACTCCTCAATCCTTTAAACTTCCAACCCATAACCCAAACTCGACCTCTTTCATATCTCCGATCACCTACTCATTTTCACCAGCAGCTCTTCAAACCCATACCTTACAACACACTGCCGAATATAACCAATACACAACTGAAAACAATTCACCCACAGTCTGTCCAATAAGATCCATGTTCTCCCTGCCATCTCGACAACAACTGAAATTGAAAACTCCATCACCTGACACGACTAATCAAAAATGCATACAGGAAGACAACCACAGTCCAAAAGAACATCCACCCAACCCTCCCAGACTAAATCGTAGAAACATTTAGACTAAAACGACAAACAAAGACGTTTTTACATATTCAGACGAGACGAAGACAAAAAGTACGAACGAACATAAGTACAAAACGAAACTAAAAACGCTACAGTGACTTGTACATCAACAACTAACAGAATACGAAACTCACAAATATGACAACTTATTAACAGATAAAAGCAGCCCCAACGACATTAATAAAGTCATCCGCGTGGTTAGGACAAATCACACTAAAATAACCCCTCTAAAAACTCCCACCAATACCTTCACCCTTCACCCACATGACATTACTAACACCCTCGCCCAAACCCTAGCCGCCAACTTCTCCCCCAAAGATCCCCATCCCAGTCTCCGTAATCCTCAACTTTCTGAAACCACCAAACCAATCCATCAACCAGCAACCATACACAACTAGCAACCTCGAAATATCCCAAAATATCAAAACCATAAAAACATCCGGATAATTACCCGTATTCTCAGGAATGTACTTGAAAAAATCATTTTTCTAAGACTTCACCCTATCCTAAACCCAATGATCTGTCCAGTCCAACTTGGCTTGCGAGAGGGCTGTTCCGCGGCCCTCCTAACCTTAAACATTGCCCTTTCAGTAGCTGCATCTCATCATGACAAAAAAGAAATCCTCTGCATCTTTACTGACCTTACCCAAGCTTTTGACACTGTTTTCCATAGCATACTTTTTTAATGAAACTTATTCCATACTTTCCGACCCATCTCTACACTCTCATTCAAAATTACCTAACAGACCGCTACTTCTTTGTCAAATAATTTCAACACACTTCTCCAAAATACCAAATTGAGGCCGGCGTGCCACAGGATACCGTGCTCTCACCTACTCTCTTCTCACTCTATGTAAACGACATTCCCCCAACAAACTGTATCCCAGCTTTCCTCTAAGCTGATGACTTTGCCTTTCTAGCTTCCTATCGATCACTTAAATGCTCCCTTACCCAACTTCAAAAGGCCATAGATACCCTCCACTCCTGGACCAAAGCCAAAAACATCACTCTAAATCCCTCAAAATTCCAAGCAATAGTATTTTTAAACAGCAGAAAGCCGATTCTTTCTCGCTCTCTTCTTATCAATCAATATCTTCCTTGACAACCCACAATTAAATATATAGGCGTTCATTTTTCCTAACGACAGGGCCATCACATATTCAAGATATCATGAACAAACGTATAGAAAATTAACATTTATTATTATATAATTAACACAATAACTAACCAATGATTAACATTTCTGACATAATAAAGACAAATGATCCTCACTTTGTCATTACATCGCAACAAACACCACTGAACCACCAAACCATCAAATATTACCCCAAAATTCAGATAACCCAAAAATACCTCTTTTCCTACCTGTATTTCCTTTCTCTCCTCTTCTTTTTTCTTCCATTTTTTCTTTCTTCTCTCTTTTCCTTTTTCCACCCACAACCCTACCAAAATAACCATCAAACTCCCCAAAAAATTTCATATCTAACCCACCCTGTCACCCAATCCCCGTCTTGTATGGGGGAGGGGAGCAACACTTCCATAAAGCAGACAACCAAACACAAAACAGAATGAAGAGCCCCACCCGGGGTAGGTTATATTTTGTTAGAAATGCACAAAAATCATACTTGCAATTCGTTTACCGATGCAAATAAGTTTTCTATAACTCGGAAACGAAAATGTATAGTTTTTCAAATATTGCTAATGTCGCGATTTTTTAGTTTTTTTAAATATATTTTTTTAAACTTTTACTCATCTTTCGACTATTTATAGTTAAAATGACGGGAAGGGGTTCTGGAACTCAAGAAAACGTGCGCAGATAATCTTCTCCCCTATACGTCACATTCAGTTTTTACTATTTTTCTTACTAAATAAATGAAATTAAATCAAATCAAGAAACTAGGGAATAAATTAACATTACAAATTTATGAGAACTTAAATGCAGTACATCTGCGTCCTAGGATGCTTTCAATACTCTGAAGTCAGTGACCATTTTCTATGACCATGAGCTCAAAATTCCGCATTTTCAGTTTGATAAGGTAAGACAGTCATTTCAGAAAAAAAAAAGAACTAATAAGTAAAAATAAGAATTAGAAGAAACTTTGCTTGTATATTGTAAATGATCATTGTAACTAATTAACTATTAAAATATATGTACGAAGCTTAACTATATTGATAGTTAACTGAAAATGTAACTCTTTGAGCCAAATACCTTTGTCAAATTTAATAGTGTTAAAAACATAACTTACTTGCCATCGAAAATTTGAATGTACATTAATCTTTGGAAAACATCTCGACTGTCTTGTATTGAGCCGAAAAATGTCTTGCATATTTCACACAACTGTTTTGATAAACGAAAATAACGTTGTATCAGAATAGTGCGTGTTATCGTTGGCAAACAATTCTTATCAACCACACTCCCACCATATGCCATCAAACGTGATTGCTATTAGATTCTGAAGCTGTGTATTACTCCTTAGCAGTCTGATCATTCATACATATGAAAAATGAATATTTTTACATGATAAATATTTAAAACACATTCTTGAAGACATTTGCTCCCTCTGTGTATATCAGAGAGTTTTTAAATTTAGCCAAGTTTGTTCTTGTTACTTTCTCGCATTTCGCAAAAAGATTCGTGATGTAATCGTGCGCCGGTAAGAGACGAATATTCAGTAGAAAAACTCTCATTTCCTGGCCCTGGTAATGAAAAAGTAAATATATATATATATATATATATATATATATATGGCATAGTAAATTACATTCTCTAAGATGTGAAGTCAGAATTCCTTTCGTGGGTTCTTGATACCAAAAATTGTTTGACGGAAAACGTCTCTTCGTTTACAGTTAACGCCAGCGCCACCACTCAACACAGTGCATCGAATATATTTGTTAATAGAACGCCTACGATAATTTCGTCATAAGTATAACTTCTTCACCATTTTTTCAGATTTCATAATTGTGAGCCCATAATCACAAAAACCGGGCTGCATAAACCCACGCTCATAGTGGGTTCAAATAACCCAAAACCTTTTTTATCTGTTTAAGCGTTAATAGTTTTATTTCGATATTTAAAACTTTTAACAGTGATTTTATCTTGCTTTTACAGTAATCTGATCGTTATAATATACAAATACAAAATATTTCCTGAAGTCGGAAGAACCATCAGCTTGAAGAATGTTTCGCAGCAATTGTCCGGAATAATATTGCGAAGGCAAGCTGGAGCTTCCATTGGGGACTGAATAAGAAATCCATTCAGAAACCGGGCCATCTAAAAATGTTTACTGACGACAAAAAATTAGTTCTTGTAAGGCCCTGTGACCAAATCATTAATTTCAGATTTCCTGTTGCTGAACTCGATTTCAGATTTATGGTGAATTCTTATTCATCTGTGGCAGATTGTGGCAGATTTACTGAAAAGTCTTAGTTATCTGTGGGTGTCAGATCTGTTACTGTTTTTGAAGATAATCTCCCAGGGCGAAAATGGACGAAATAATTTTTTAGATATCCGCAGTTACAAAAAAAAATTGCATTTCAGCTATTGAAGTTATCTTCGTGTTTGTAGTATATTTACATTCATGTTTATACAAGAAAATCTAGAAACACATGAGCCCAGTACAAGTCTCAGTGGTTTTATGTACGAAAACATCGCGTGGGTTCAAGTAGCCCCACACAGCAGTGTAACTTGAACCTAATTTTCAAAAAAAATATTTGTGATTTCTGGTAAATATATCTTATCAAACTACTCTCGGGGACTTCAAATCAACTTTAAGATCTATATAAGACATTATAAACATTATTTTGTTTTTCAAGGATATTAAAGAAAAAACCCCGAGAGTATTAAAAATTGGGTCCAAGTAGCCTTACATAAAACCTCAAAAACTTTTTCCACATTTTCTCCAAAATGGACCACAATTTTTTTATTACATTTTGTCCTCAGATAGTGTAATGGATTCTTCAGAGAATGGTGCAGGTCTAATGCTCGTTGAAATCCATAATTTTTTGAAAATAGCAAAAGTGCAATTTTTTAGCGTCCTCCTACAACTACCTATATTGATTGTTTTATTGGGTTTTGTTCCATTGCGATTAGCGTATCTGGCTGTCGTTACCAAGTTTGCAGGTCCTAATCTAATCGACGCCGTGGATATTGTAAGGGTGAAAAATATTCTTCGAACTCTTTTCGTCAGATGGGAAGTGAATTCGCCAGTCCCATTTAATTTACTGCATGAAAGAGACCATCACTCCTGAAAGAGGACTCTGAGCTGAATTCAAATCGTCTGTTTCGTTGCCCGAGTAATACCTTCATTCTACGTTAGGTGGTGAAAGAAGCAGAGTGAAAATCGCATAGTCAAACGAAGGGGCGGGCCTGATGTCCCTTGTCATCACGTACAATAAGGCAGTAACTGAACTAACTGCAGATAGAGATTTTTTCTTTCACGCGATCTGTCCTCCAAAGACAGCTCTTGAAGTACTGTAATGTGTATTTTTTCTAACACACTAGTTCATGTGTAATTTAATGCATATTGTAAGCAATTTCAATTTTTTAAAACAATTTTTTGACAAAATCTGCTCAATTTTTAAAAATTTCCTTCTCGTATGTTACAAGGTACGGTAAAATAGATTATGCTTGATCCATTTTCGGCAAACTGCGTATTTTCGAAAATGGCAACTGTTAACATCAACATAAAACTACAAAATTCAAAGATAGCGATTTTTGTCTCAAACAGTTTGTTGTAAAAAATCTGCTCTTTCAAACACGCCAAAACTAGTAGATTTTATGTTATTTGTGTCAGAAATTTCTGCAACTTCTAAAAAACAATATTTTACCAAACTTTTTCATTACACATTGTCGTATGTAACAACGAACGATAAACACTACGGTGGGTGTCCCATTTACGGCAAACTCTGTATTTTGGAATTGCTGGAAATATTAGGTTGAGAAAATTACATTTTTTAGCGTTGGACAGAGTTCGAAGCGCTTCTGTAGCGTAGTGGTGTGGCTGAGTTAAATATGACCTGTGGTCCAGTCTTGTCGCGAAAAAAAAATTGCTCGTTGAAAAAACTTTTACAGGTTTACGTAGTCGTATAATACGAAGTTCGAAATAATGCGAGAACGTATGCTGCTGTTGTAGCACAGCTAATTTTACATTCTATACTTGCTCGGAATCATTTTTACAACAAAAGTTCGCGAAATTATATTTTACGAGTTTTATGTATGTTCCCTAAACAAATTGAAACTTAAAAGATAAAGACGAATTTCTAAAAATTAAAGTTGTTTAACGGTAGTTTATTACATAATTTCATATTTACAGTTGGTATAATTGTATAATGTTACTAAGCCAAATCTGTAGCTGTCACTGTTCACAGCAGGTTGAAATTTGACAAAAAATTGGTGAATAGCGTTAAGATGTGAAGCTGGTATCAAAATCCTCACACAAAGCCCAGCAGTGCACAAGTGCACTCATGTTACAGTAAAGACGTTCATAGGTGAAAAGGATGGTAACTAATACTAAAAGTGCACAGACACAAGGACAATTGCACCATTTTCTAAGAACATTGACAGTAGTGAGGATTCTATCTGGCTAGACTTAGATTACTTCCTCACTACTGTTTTCGCAGTATAGAGAATGTATTGTTATGCTACGAAGAAAAAACAACGAATTTTCGAAAGAAAAACTTATTGCTAAGCGTGTGGATAAATCTCAGTGCGTGATGGAACTGAAATGTGGATTAATCTTGTCCCTATATAGGCTATAGTAAATTACTTCCTCTAACACGTGTAGTGTTCTGTAAATAAAGCAAGAGGTTACAAATAATACGAAAAAGTATGTGCTGTTGCAGCTCAACTAGTTATTATACATTACGAATTTTTATCATAGATGAAAGTGCGGTTTCGCAAAGCTATGTAGAATCGTGACATAAAAGCACTTTCAGAGCTCAAGACAAACGAGAATTGAACTATATCTCACAATTAACTTCGCATGTCGTCAATAAAAGTTTTGACTGAATGCAATGATCTTTGAAATGAATCTCTCCAAGAGCCGTCGCAGTTCAACAAGGCTTCTTGCGCATGCGCCGCGCCGCGCGGCCTCTGAGAAGGAGCACTTCGCCAGTCGCACACCAGAGGGCTCGTGTGAAGATCGTCTAGGATGAGATTCCTTTCCTTCCGTTTTTTAACAAAACATTTGAGAACCATTTTCGTAGAATTGGTGCGTTATCAACAGTAGTAGAAAGGATGCAACTAAAGAACATGCAATGTCTTACTAAAGGAAAATATTCAATTGTCACTCACAACTTATTGAAACGATTTTCTTGAAATTGTCATTAATTCGTTAGGTCTGTAGAGAATTGGGAAGCAAAACAAACTGCTTTAGACGGTGTGTCTCTTAGAATTTAATTTCACACTAAATGTTACTGATCGTCGCGAACCAAACTGATATTGCATGAGCTCAGATAGGATGAGAGCAGAAGAACGCACGACGTGGCGTGTTCTTAGCAGCTGTCAGACGCGTCTGGATTTCAATTCGGGTCATCGGCCGTTCCTCAATACAATCGAAGGCAAAAAGAGACACACGTCAACAGCTTCGTGAGACAAGGAAACAGAAGTGATGCTCGTCTCGCACACTGACACGTCAAATATCGTCACTAACCATTAATAATAATTCCCAAGTTTTTCATAATAATTCCCAAGTTATTACAAGCTAAATACCTTGCATAATCGGTACAAAATGAAGTAATTAGTAGTCTTTTAATTAAATTGATCCTTGAAGAAAAATTCTAAAACTATCATGAGGTGGTATTAAGTGAGTGAGGAACTCGTGTTTCTATTTGTGGTCGTTAAAAAGAAAAATATTCCAATATTTATGAGTGTAGCCATTAAAAATCTTCACACAATATTTTTTTTCATTGTGATACTTTTGTATTAGTTTTAATATATCAAGTAATATATGGAAATATTATAATAGTAAACATTTATGTAAAAAAACAACTATCGAAAACGACTACAGAGAGGAGGCGATTAAGCATAATTAATGAAATCTGTTTCTGAACATTGGACCTTACATTTACCTTTTTATGTCGCGTACAATGGTGGTACCCTGGGACTATTTTTGGAATATTTTAAAAAAATACTTAAATTTTTATGGAAAAAGGATCCAATACTGGTTTAAAAATCAAAGTATAAAAAATCAACGCTGAAATGGCTACACAGTGAGCGAACGCACCTGCAGCGAGCACCGCGCCTCGGAGGGCAGCCGAGTGGCAGCAGGGCTGAGAGCCGGGCGGGGAGCCCAGAGAGCGCTGCCTGCGCCGGCGAGCGTCAGCGCCAGCGCAGCAGCGGCTGTCAGCGCAGGCGGCGGTGGGAGCCATCGCCCTCTCGGCGCGGCGGCGACGGCCGTGATGGCCTTCGCGTCGCCCGAGACCGCTAACGTCGCGCCCGCCCCCCACCCGCAACCCGCCTTGCCCCGCCCCGCCCCGCCCCGCCGCACCCCCACCTCAGGCGCCGAGCGAGAGCAGCCAGGTGCTCAGCCAGCGAGGCACTCCACGGCACAATCACCGAATCTACTAGATAACATTTTATACTTGAACAGTTTTATGTACTGGTGTATACCTCTTCATTTTATTAGTTTCGGACATTTAATGTTGTTATCGTGGGTCTGTAAACTCGGCTGTCCCGGTGCCACGTGGGCATGAGGAAATGAGGTACAGGTTGCATTTGTTTCAATTCATATTTGTGATTAAATGCGTTATTTGAGAAACCAATATAAAGCGACATATGATTGAAGACTCTGGAAGTCGTAAAAAAACTTAGCAACACTATGAAAAATCTGAATAATTTGACAGAAATTCGAGGGGGAAGAGGAAGGGGTATTTTTAAGAAGTCTCATAAGCGTGTTGTTTAGGTTAAGAACATATTTCCTTCTCTAGTAAAACAATTTTGAGAAAAATTCCAAAGTGAAAAAATGAGGCAAAGATAAAATGATAATAATAATAATAATAATAATAATAATAAT
>BOPP01000097.1:4837442-4852485 GCA_017312745.1 Gryllus bimaculatus
AATAATGGTGTTATGAAAACGTACACCTAATAATGTTAAGCAACGTAAATATAATATCTAACACACTACTAATCCCTCTCGATAACTACTAGCTAATCTCGTTTCACAGCAGTGAAGAGCAACTTGGCACTCTTCGAACATCTCGTGTTTGTACCTTTACCTATTTCTCCCTTGGCACCAAACATTACATTACAAGATTGAAACTGTTGAGGGTGTAGGCATCTAGATCCTCAATTACGCACTGATCGTATACACTGTTGTCTGTTAGGTCGAGATAAAGGCAGGACTTCGGTGCATCGATGCAATAAACGAAGGACTGGGAATACCGCCCTCTTCGAAGCTCAGAGGCCTCTTTATCTCACCTGCCTCCAGCCCCTCTCTCGCGCCGGTGAATCACTCGACAGGACTATTTCTTTTTACGCATAAGATTTATTACTTTATAGCTGTGAATCAATGTACCTTCACGACTTCGACACCAATTGTTTCTTTACTCATTCATCATCGCATTCAATAATAAACTCTTTCTCAAAATAAACTAACTCTTCAAAAAATATTCTAGACCATACTCAGTAGAGTATTTTCGCCCAGCCCTGATAGGCACTGGCCTTGGGCGTAAATTTTCAGGAGTTGAAAAATTAAAAATTGTATACATTATATGTTTCTAAACACACAGATTCTTTAACTGAATAATAATTTAACAAACATTTCTTTTACAACAAGCGAATTTATTGGTAATTATTTCGTATTTAATTATTATAGGTAATTTATTTTTTTAAATATTGTAATGTTGATTTACAATGAATAATTCAAGTTAAGAAGTCTCCAACATTGTTATTTTCCCTGATTAAACATAGATTTATATTTGACGCGCTACATTTGCCACAGATAGTTGCGCATCAAGCGAGTGATACAAGAATTACGATTCTATCTCAGTCCCATGTGCACAGGAACCAGTCTCTAAACATTACACCGTTTTGTGGTAAGTTGTCTATGGTTGTGCAAGGTGAATAATTTATTTTGTGATGATTTATCACAAGGTGAATACGAAAGTAAACAAGTTCGTATAGAACATAAACATAACATCAACGATGGGGTACATAAGAGAAGCATTTGATAAAGTGATAATGAAAATGTAAGCGAAGGTCATAGTAATTAATATAGAGAAAAATTAGTTGTAAATAAAATAATGAATGGACACGTGAGTGATTTCCGTGATTAGCGAATTATTTACGAAAGTAATCCAGGAATAAATATGCACGGAATAAACGTATAAAATGCTTATATGAGATCAACCAATAAGAAATGAGAATGTGCAGGAGGAGTAGAAGATCCTGCGTGGTGGAGCGAAAGAGAAACAGATTTAGGAACTATCCTGGCAATCGGGGAACACAAACGAAGAGAACGTAACATGAACGGGGCAAAAGACATCAAGATTCGATGGTGATCGAATCGCAGAACGGATCCAGATCCTCTGACGATTGGATGAGTGTGATGTAAATTATTAATTACGTAGAAAATGTTATAAGTACGTCAAAATATAAAATGTGTGTGGACAGGAAGATGATGTCGCAATTGCGATCGGACCGGAGAAATAGAACTTTGAGTGAACGCGGGAACGACGGCCAAGAAGGCAAGATGACCGCAACAGAAAAGTTACAAAAGGAGATATATTAAATTTCGTAAATGTATAAAGACAAAGTTTTGAAGTTAGATTATTGAATTCTAAATTAAGATTAAAAAGGGTACTGACCATGCATGCAAGGGAAGGAATACGGGAAAATGTTAGATAACAACAGAGTTTCTATCGTGATCGTTAATTCGGTTGTTGTACATATCCGTAAATGTCATGTACGTTTTTTCATATTTATGTTTAGAGCAGAACCGAAATTACGTTTATTTGACTTTGAAGTAGATATTGTTATTTATCTAGTAACGGTATGGAAAAATCCCGAATCCCAAATAAAAGCTAGTAAACATCTCTTATGTAAGTTTTCATAATTGAAAAACTGTACAGACGGTCTGTCTAACCCATAAATAAATTTGTCATGACGGACCTCGGTACCTAAATAGGCTATTGCCGGGTTAAATATATAAATAAATATCAAATAAGAATCTATGTATTTATGGCAGTGTAATAGATGAGTAGGACGAGGGGAAATCACCGTCAGACATGATACAAGAGTTCAGACGTTCTAAAATATGATGTCTATATATTTTATTGGAAAAATTCGGAGAATAAATATAGGATTGTTTATTATATATTTCAAGAACATTGGAGTTTATCTGGCGGCACGTATGTAAAAACCCAAATCTATAATGTCCTGACACACGTAATGTCTCTAATAATCAATATTGCCATTACGCAATGTCCATACCTCGCAATCACGTATCACGTTAAGTTCCTAACTGGAAATGTCCGTACTATTAAATAGCTCAACAAAAAACATATTCTAAAACATCAAATCATTCAATATCAAGACCGTGACCGGTTTAATCGACCTCATACGTCATCATAGTAAATATATAAAATGGACATTTAGATTTGTTTAAGAAATAATGTTTTCTTAGGGGAAATGAACGTTACATACGAATATTATTGATTATGGACGTTACGAGTGTAGAGGCACTACGACATGTGGCCATTGCTTCATAGTAACTTTGCTTATTAGGGATATTGCCAGAGACGAGACATTTCGGTAGTAGAGACTTACTATGTGCGAAGACATTAAATATTAGGGACATTACATGCACCTCTACGCTTGTAGGATTATGAGTATTTCTAAAATTATAAATAAAGAAGATAAAATTTTTATTGTGTTGTTGAATCGCTCTTGGAATAAACATATCATGTTGTTTAGCTTCGAAAAACTTTTTTGCTGTTTGAGTTTCATTAACATAATTGATGGAAGGAAGCGTTTGAGTGATTGCCACTACACAAAATTTAGACAAAAGAAATAATAAAAAAAGAAATATATTGAAAATATTAATAAGAAATATATTAAAAAGAAATATATTGAAACAACAAAAATTGTTGTGATATTTAGACCTCTCAATAAACATAAAAAACTGACTTAACACGAAGAAAAACATTTGTTTACTACAAATGTTTCAGTTCCAATCTAAGCTTATTATATTCAGTTAATAAGCGAACAAAAATGTATATTTTGTTAAAATCAAATGTTTTACAATGATAAATCAAAATTATACTCAGCATTTTGGTATTCAAACTACTTTCTAAGAAAGATTTTTTAAATTATTTCAATTAAATCCTACAAATAATAAAAAATTGATGAAGTATAAAAGGGTTCATTCGGATATAATGTATTTTATTTTCTGTTCAGGGAGTCAAACGAGTCGTCGAAAAAGCCAGAAACTCTAGCTCAATGTAAACTGACACTTAAAGCCAGCAGTATACTTAAAAATAACAATGTTCATGTTGAAAACTATGAAGAAATTTTAACACAATGTGAACTGGAACATAATATTTTCGACGCACCGGGAAATGATTTGCATATAGTTGATGATTCGGCTATGAGGTTGCTCAATGAAATTACCGGAGATAATATTGCAATACATTAATTTTTGGACAAAACGAGAATAAGAACTTTTCCATGTTTAAGAAAATAAGAAGTCCTAGTTAGTGTGTTCTGAAAACAAAGGAATTGTTTTCTTGCATTTGTCTCCTGTATGCAAACGATTCTGAGAAACATGTAAAGTTCAGTTGGTTTCAATGACAGGGAAATGCTTCTTTGGCACTAGAGGAACATCAAAATTCGTTTTTGCATAGAAATTGTGTGATAATTTCAAAAGGAGCTCGTATTGCAGCTCACATAAATAGAGTTGATAGATCAGTTAGAACGAGAAATAGGTTTTAGCGAAAAGTTCTCGAACGTGTCACCAAAGCTATGAAAACGCGTATATCAAGAGGATAACCGCTACGTAGACACGTGAAAAAATTGAAATCCTCACAACGGGAATTATATAATGTTACTCAAAACAATTGCTGAATTCTATGAGTTTTTCAAAACTTGTTGCATAGCTATGGTGAATGTGTAAGGGGAAACGTGTCTTAGGTATCCAGTTGATCCAGTTAGGTAGGCAGTTGAGAAAAAATCAATACCGATATCAAAGCAGGGAAATATTTTTCTATGATTGTTCACATACAGATCAGCGATCTATATTTATTAGTAGGAAAAGATTTTGATGACCTAAAATCGCCAAAATTGATCAATAAAATGGTCTTAAAATGCTTTAAAGTGTCCTAAAAACAAACAAAAATGGCAAAAATTCTGATAAAACCCAATTCGTATGAACAACTCAAGCTGTTGGATTTCGTATTAATGTAATCGAGTCTTCTTCCATTCGTACAAGTAAACTCAACTTGCAAACATTTGGTTTGAACTGTTCTTTACCAGGAAATCTGTCTTCAGTTATTCTGAAATCGGCTGACTCGACAGTGCGCTGATAGGCGTCAGAGAAACCATAAATTACTTACTCTCAACAGCTGACATAATTTCTGAGCGATGAAATCGAATAGGTTACTCAGGAATTCTGTGGAGAGCACTTGTTGCAACTCGTAAATATCATTTGTTGTAGGTACCATTAAAATCGATGAAACCAGTGAAATATGCATTAAAAATTAGGGGGAAAGGAAAAAAATGGCTTAGTCAAAATCGACGAAAATGCAAAAAATGTTGTAAAATGGGTCATTTGCTTTTGCCATAACAAAAAATTAATTTCTATACTAAACAGCGTTTTTCTAAAGTGAAAGAGAAACATTACAATCCATTCAAATCCGCTCTCTAGTAATCAGATATGTTCAAAAGACTGGCACACCAGCTAATGTATTACCAAAGTTCCTACCGAACGTTAGTCATAAAGCTAAAGACTTATTTGATGCTGTTACTGTTTACCTACGCTCTGAAGGACTAAATATTCAAGATGTCATCAATCTTACCACAACGCAAGTAATATGTCGGACGTGAACACGGGATTTCAAGAGCGAATTAAGAGATTAAACAGCAAAATTGAATTCATTCCATGGTCTGCACATTCTCTCAATCTTGTTGGAACAAATGCAGATTAATGATGTCCTGAATCTAGTACATATTTTGTGACACTCCAAATTTGTATAATTTCTTTAGCGCATCAGCTTCTAGATGATATATTCTACAAAATATACTGCTTAAAGAATCAATTTCAATGTTTCTACGTTGAAACTCTTTTTGCTACGCGATGGTCTGATCGAGATGACACATGCAAAACCTTGATGTACTCAATTGTTATCCCAAAAATATTTAACTCGTTCTGGAAATAAAGGTATGGAGTTTAATCTCAGACATTTGGAGACTCGTTTCCTGACGGTATTCCAGGGCTTCGTCGTGCACCGCTTCAATTCTGCCAACAAGCAAAACTTACAAGAAACCAACATCGACGGAAGTGGAGTATCAGTCTGGAACTATTCGGTCATTTCATTGTTTTCATTCAATTTAATTGAAACAAAGGCAATGAAAAATGCTACTGATACATTCACATGAATGCTAACAACGAAACGATCGAAAAACAAAGTTGCACTACGAAAAACATAGAGACAATGAAGTAGAATTAAAAGCTACAGACTACTTACATGTTAAGGTCTTTTTAATCATAATTGACAAGAAAATCGTTGAATTGAAAAAATCACGCAACGCATACTTGCATATCAATGACAAATTTAAGATTATTATCAAAATTGATAAGCTGCCCATGGTTGATTTACAAACAGCTGCAGAACATTTGCAATCACAATTTCCCGAAGATATTGAGGAAACTCTTGTTAGCAAATTATTTAATTTGAAATCTCTAACAACACTCAATCTAGAAATCAAGCCAACTATCCCATTTCACTTAGCAAATGATAACGTGAATAAGAATTACAAAATGTTTACCCAAATATAAACATTATCTTCGTATGTTATTACGTAAATCTGCTTCCAATTGCACAGCGGAACGCTCGTTTTGTTGCTTAAAAAGAAGAAAAAATACTCAAGATTGACAATGAATGAAGAACAATTTAATTCATTGGCAGTTCTTTTATTAAAAGCATTTTCCTTGAACAAGTAGATTTGCACAAATTAATAACACAAGCACTAAAAATAAAAAAGTTGTAAGACCCAAACACGGACACATGTTTGTGTATGTATGTCGACGTGCTCAATCCGAATCTAAAGCCAGAATTTCCCTACTCCCTACAGTTTTTTATCGTAAAAAAACACCGTGAAATTGTATTTTTTTTGTTTTTGAGGGTTGTTGTCAGACCCAAAAACTTAGCACATATTTCTCTATAAATGTCGACGCGCTGAATCCGATTTCGAAGACTGAGTTGCGCCACTATCCTCCAGACTTTTTTAATCACGAAAAACACATGCAAATACTAGATTTTGGTGTCTTGTAGCAATATACTCTACAGAGGGCAAAAGTTGCCATACCCAAGACTTGACACATGTTTCTCTTTGTATGTCGATGCTCTCAATCCGAAGCCGTATTGCGCTACCTCCTTTCAGTTTTTTTTAAATCACGAAAAACCACCGTGAAATTTACAATTAACAATTTCAGCGTGAGCTTTTGCAATTAAAAAAATGGAGAGTGATGGCGCGATTTTGACTTCACATTCGGATTCAGCACCTCGACATACTGGGAGAAACATATGACGTCTTTGTGTCTCACAACTTTCTTTTATTTTGTGTGCCTAGGTAATGAATTTTCTCTACAAAAAGTTCGTTCAAAGTTTGTATCTTGATAAAGATTCTCAGACTGTAATTATATTTGAATAAATGCGTCTATTTTATTATAAATCATGTTCTTTACTTTTAATGTATGCCAAATATAGAAAACAGTAATTGTGCTAGGACGGCAATATTTAGTTGGACTATGGGCGGCAAAACTGCCCCTTAATCCGCCCAGGAGAGGTGAGAGCAGACCGCCGGCCGCTGCCCGCTGCCTTGCGCTCGCAAAGGCAGGGAGGGTTTGGCCTCGGAGCGCTTGTGTTGACGCTGCCCGAAATAACTCGACTTCGTCTGTGGCCGCGGGGCGCGCTAAGTCCACCGCCGACGCCCTGGGCCTGGGCGATCCCACTTCGTCTTTCAACTCACTTGCAATATCGTACACTGCAGCTTTTAAAATAGTTTTACATATCTCTCTATACATTGTAATGGGTTATTCTGGTTTGAGTGGAATCCGTTACAAAGAGTAAAACAAACAGATGAAAGGAAACAAAAGAGGCGAATATGGACGCGAGAATTAAATTATTAATAAAGAACCGAGAGTAGGAAGTAACTTTCGTGAGACAATAGTGAAAAATAAGTGTTTGAGTTTATTGTAGGTCACGTGAGAAATTTCTTAGCTTAATAATATAAATGAACTGAAAATGTATGGGAATGAATGTGAGTACTTGACAGTCGACAGTTGAATGGGATGCGCAGCAATTACCAAAGAGGCACGAAATTGAGGCTCTATCGACCAGGAAGAAGGCAATTAAAAAGCGAGAATTATGACTTAACAAGGAGAACGTGCTTGGCAGTGATAAGAATTCGAATGTCGAGCCAGCAGCGCAGTTCGTGGTCATGATAATTAACTTTTGTGAAAGGAATCGGGAATTTGCATGCAAGAACGCGATTTATTAGTTATTTGTTAATTAGTTAAATGCTCAAATTAGAAATCGGAAGGGGCTCAAGCAACAAGGTGGCGAAGAGTAATGAATGTGAAAGTTAATTACCCGACAATTTATGAGCCGAATATTCAGTGGAAAAAAGGGAAGTGTACAAACTTTTAAATGATTTTTTTGTAGGAAGACCAAGTCGTTTCATATTTAGATTTAAGGATAATTTGAGAGGAAGCGAAAGGCAGTATTACATGAAAAGCGATAGATGTTGTGTGAATTGGTTTGTAAATATTGTGTGAAAGTTATGATTTTTCTTGTTTGGTGATATTTGTTATTGTTTTTTAATTCGTTGCAACAAGAGCGAGGCTGCAAAATTACAAGATGGAACGGCTAAAACAAAATTACGTTTTGGAGACATGAACATGTTTTTTCATTCATGTAATTGAAATTTAGACAGTAAAAAAATCCCTACGTAAATTATCATAGCTTGGAATCCCGTATGAGCAAGAGCGTTGACTCTTGTAATACAAATTTTCAAAGACCCGTGAGTGATTCCATTCCGAAACTAAATGAGAGGAAGAATAAATTAAATAATAGAAATAAATCCGGAGGAAGTCGGGTCAGGTAAAAATAGTATTATTTTTAAATAAATTATCAGATTAGGAGTAAAATACTGCGACCTTGAAATTCAAACCGGCTACAGTGTCACTGCAGACACCGGCGCGGAGTCTGCCAACAGGGCTGGGTGTAGCGTCGTTTCTTTCCTCTTTTGGTGAAACTGTCGAGCGAGACAAATGTCGCTTGCTGCACACTAGACTATTTTAATAGAATCAAGTGTTCAAGTGTACTATTCATTTCATCTATTAAATCTACTAAAATTCATTTTTTATTTAAATTAATGTATTGTCGCATCGACATTAAGGTCATTAGTGGCTAGACATAAACAAACATTTTACAATTACAATATGAAATTTAAAACCATATTAATTATCATAAACAATAACAAAATGATTTACAAACAATTCAATACATGCATACTGTAATGGGACGGTGGCACTTGTTAGGTGGTAACGCGTTTTAAAATTTTATTGAACCTAATGTTGTTGCGAAAGATGCCGGGAAACATGCAGTCTTTATCTACCTGCAAGCGTGTTCGGAGCGTCGGGGACGCTGAGGCATGAAGCCTTATTCTCTAGGCACAACCGACGCCCGGCTGCATCCAGAGATTCACGGGAAAATACAGACGCCGCCGTCTCCGAGACCGGCAACGCCGCTGCACCCTTTTCTCGGAACTTCGATGACGTTCAAGTTTCGCACAATTTGCCGAGACTCAGGCGTCCATCAACGACGTCGCTATTGGATGAACGAAATCGCGTGACGCGTGCCCAACAATCGCGGGAAATGAAGCGGGGGAGTGCCACATGACCCGCGAAGCCGAGGAGGCTTCCGTGACGACAAGAAGTAGGTGGGCGTTGCATCACAGGCTGCCTCTAGGCTGTTGGCCACCGGTGGCGCCCCCACGCTGCCGCAGCCGTCACCCGCTTGCAGTTTTTAGTACATATTACTTCGAGAGAACTGGAGACCACTACCTTTTTGGAGTTTAGCGATTTGATTAGCTTGAAAGCTGCATTTAGCTGAGAGCGTAACTCTGCTGTTTTAGAATATGAATTTAGATGTTGGTTTAGTCCTATTTATTAAGTAGTTACAATAGTAAAAGTTCCATAATATTTTTTGATGACCTTAGTGTATATTTCATAGTAGTCGATGTATTGATGAATTCTTGTACTTTTGGTTTCCGATGTTCTTTAGATGATATAATTTCTTGTAAGTCGTTTAGAGAGAGGTCAGTAGTGGTCACCACGGAGTTTCCACGGAGGTATCAAGTAATATCTTTCTTTCTCCAAGTTAACTTTCTTAAAATCAAGGTTTGAGAGAAATTGTTTGTTTTTCACATATATAGGAATGTTCTGAATTTCATTCTGTTTTCGGCGATATTGTGGATAAATCTCATGAAATATGATAGGATTGTTGGACGTTCCTGCTTTGATGACATATGCTTAACCTTCTTTTATTATTGAGAGTTTTATTACGAAGTTTTAAAAAGGGTGTCGTATCCTTCTTTTAATTGTAGTAAGATACATTGGGTTTTCGTGGCAGAAAATTTAAGCCAGATCTAATAGACCATTCAGAGAGTTAGTTTAGAGCAATTTGCATCGCTTCGTGTATGGAGTTAATATTAGTACCTTTTCATAAGATAGTGATAACATCTGTATATTTCCGTATGATCATCGGAAGTTTAATTGCTGCTTCCGCATCATAGAAAGCCCGGAGAAATAAAGTTACACAAAGAACAGATCCTTGAGGGATCCCACTATCTAATTTATTTATATCAGATTGGGTGCCATTTACACTTATTTGAGTTTGTCTATCTTTTGTAAAGTTGGATAAAAATTTAAACATATTGCCCATAATTTCAATTTCTTATAGTTTTTGCACAATACGATAGGTCCATACAATGTCATGCGCATTTTCGATATATAGACATATTGCTAAAACATGTTGTTTGTTAAGGAAGGACTTTTGGATGATAGTGTCTGTACTTATTAGATGTGATGTGGTTGAGTGACCAGCTATGAATCAAATTGATATTGAAAATTATCTTATTGTAGTCTAAAAAACATCTTAATCTTCTGTCAAGAAACCAGTTCAATCTCCTCCATAATCTTGTATTTATTGCACGATAAGGAAATCGGTTCGTAATGACAACTTTTTGTTTAGTATTTTCCAGGTTTTGGAACTGGGATATCTATAGCTGTCTTCCAAATTTCGGGGAATACAATTTTTTCCATATTATGTAATAAACTTGGATTAGTTTTTACATTCTAGCGGTAGGTTGGTATTTTATAAGAGGATTCTGTATGTTGTCAGGGCCAGGAGCAGTGCTTTTAGTTGCTGAAAATTTAAATGCTAGTTCTTTACTTGAAAAGGGATCATAAATATGAGAGTATGATATTGGTAGTTAAAACTTCACTAATTCAAATTTTCCTCTTGTTTTTTTATACTCTTAGAAAGTTGCAGAGTATTTTTGACAACTTGGGTTTTATACAAATACACCACCTATAATGTTAGGCAAATCTTTTGAACGTGTAATGAAATAGATTGTCAACAGACACAAAAAAATTGGATATTTCTCCCCTTACATAGGTTATTATTTATCATGGACCATCATTATTTATTATTGTTGTAGATATTAATTGATATAACATGTTAATGGATATAATATTCACGTTTTAATGTTTTGTTTTCTTCTTAAACTAGATAACTGATGATGATGGCTAAGCCATCGAAAGCTGCTCTTGTAATAAATACTATTGTTGGCAATGACGTTTATAATTAACAACTGACAATTTGATAATCCTACTATGATACGATTCCCAAGATGTGTCAAGCTGGGACAACCAGTACAGCAAAATCACATCAAACGAATTGGAGAATTTTGTACTGATTTTTCCCGAAAAATTAAATATATTTTCCCATTTAGTTAAGTGAGTATGCTCATTATTTTCATGAAAAATTCGTTGATTTTCACTATAAAGGTATACGTGCAATTAAAACTCCAACGTGTAATAAAGAGTCCACAACAGCCAATCAGAACTCAGAAAACTGATCGAAATCGTTGAACTGTGTATTTATAATACAGACATAGCCAGGGTATTTCCAGACGGCCATAACTTAATGACGAAGGAATAATATATTCGCGGAAGATGTCCTTGTGGGCTTGGCCTGTAAATTGCTGGTGTTTTCTTTTACCAACACTGCGGCTTCTTGTAATGGCGGTTGTTGGAGTATTCATTCGAATATTTGGTAACTTTTATCACGAGTGGTTGATGATATCGTACGTCACATAGGAAAGTGACAATTGAAAAATGGGCAATTTACATGTCAATTAAATGCTGGCATCTTGCCTTTACGTTCTGTAATATTATATTCAACTCCCTGGAATGTAATTGAACAAGTAGGAAATAAATAATAAAAATTGGGCAATTTTGTGTAACTACTACCCTTCAACAAAACAAATTTCAATCAACAATATGCTATTGGTAAGCTTAATTGAACAAGATAGTTACGTAGGAAACATTGCACAACACAGCAATAGATTAGTATATAATTTCATGAAGGTTCTAGTTTTGAGTAGAAATGAAAATAATGCAATTTTTTGTTGTATCACTATTCTACGTCATGTCCGATATGATTGTTGTGGTTCGAACGTGAATTTAAATACATAATAAACTATTTCGTGGTCGCCAGTCTAAAAAGGCAAAGAAATGACCGCAGCACGAGCCTCTGGTCAAGCACAAGCCAACATAAGAATACACTTCAGTGACTCGAGCGTGGATAGTTTCCGAAATAATAATCCCTATATAATTTAGGAAAACAGGTATCGGGTCAATGGGTCATCTAGGAACGCATAGGTTCCGTTGCATGGGCACGTAACCAATCTTTCAATACAATATTACAATTTATTTGACAGACAGGGAGCATACCCAATAAAATATAAACCACAATATTCCCTGCTGTCCTGAAAGTGAACAATTGGATTAGACGGCACTCTCGCCGTATACAAAATTCAGCAATTATACAGAGTTACTCAAATAGCAAAAATTTTCTAGCACACAAAAACGAAGAGCTAACGAATTACAGTATTAGATCGAACCAATATAATATATAATATTAAACAGAGTCTAAGAGCGCCGAAGTCGTAAATATACAAATTTGACAAAGTCGCTATTTAGTGAACTTTCGGAAAATAATTAAACATAATTAAATGCTCCAGAGAAATGATATGTCAATTAATTGTCGAATACAACTTCAAGAATGGCCGGCCTAACATAGCACCAGTTCTCGCAATAATTGAAATATAGAGGACTAATTTACACTCATAATATTTAAGATATTTATCTGCATGGATTTCCCTATCACAAATACTACATTTTTTCGTTCGCCTTTTACCCCACGGTGTTTCCTTGGCACGGGCCACTTACGACCTCGCAAATGTATGCGTGCCGCAGAGCTTTTTGAGTTGAGACACCACCTGTGCCTCCTGGGCCGATTAGAAGCGTGATCAGCGAAACTGGGGATACACGCCACATGGACCAGTACGTGAAAGTTGCGACTACGCTGCGGAAACACCAGAGTTCCAGCACATATGCTTACCAGGCCTGAGACAAGAAGAGCAATGGCTCTGGCGTCCAGGCAGCTGATGAAGCAAACAAATAAAATAACACTCTGCAACAAATACAAATTCCAATATTAGAGTGTTATACAACAATTAAAGACAGAGCCCTTTCAAACGTGGGAATGTCTCACCAATCTGCAACAAATACAAAATTAATACACAGGCAGAACGCGTTAGCGAATCCCCTTAAAAAGAGATAGCAAATAAGTTGGTGCAAATAACCTAAAATCGATCTTCTATTTACAATAAAATCTCATTTAATTGTCAGGTACACATTTAATATTAACGTGGCAGTGAGCCACGGCGAGAGCACACAAATAACAAAGCTAGTGGTGCTTATAAGAAATAGTACATTTCTATCAATTTAACGTAGCTTTAAGACTACGGGCCTGCAATGCTATGACAGCGTTGAGCGAAGTTTCTTCGCTCTTATTTATAGAAATATCGCAAGCAAGCATCCTTCCGCAGCAGTCTAATTGCTGCAGCGATTATTTTCACAGCAAATGCGCTCTGTGGGCACTGAGTGAATTATAGAATGGCAAATGAAAAATACGAAACATCGATATTAATAGTAACGACCCTGCTCACTAGGTGTCAATGGCCGTACTAGACCCACAGAACCATTACAGAGAAATATATTCAATCCTGATTCCAAACAGGCCAATAGACAGTGTAGCAAACCAAATCTCGGTTGCAGAATGATGCAGAAGTGATTATTGATTATTTTTAACTTGCCAGAAATTACACAGAGCTTGTATATTGATTACAATAAATAATTAAATACGTGCTATATTAGTTTAATAAAACACATCTAAAATTCAAAATAAAATATAAAGAACAACTTGAAAATTAAACAAATGGCACAGTACAATCCAAAATTAAATATTGAATAAGATCTTGGCAGTTAGCAAGGTGTAGGACACATAGTTTAAGTGTCAGAATTAATTTATGAGATTAAAGAATATTATTCAATATTCATGCCTGTAAATCAATAAAAAATAGAAATACAATACTTTGTGTGGCCCACTTTACAATTCAGAATACAAGCTTGAATGTTATGTCTAAACAAGAAAGAAGTAAACCCAATATTTGAATTATTTACCTCATTTTTTAGACCAAAATATGAAATTATTTTGAGGTACCTCATATTTCAGCTTGCATGGACCCTTTTTAGCATAGATGATGACATGTTCAATACAAGTGAAGAAAATACAGGTGGTACAATAATTTTAGGATGAAATATAAATTTTATGAACCACCAACAGAGTTTCTTCATGTTAAAATATGACAAGGATAGTTATTGTTTGAGGACGGTAATATGTAGAGAAAAAATTGTTTACTACTTCTGTATACAAGGAGGTGGGCACGTGGTCTCTAAAACGTTGGATACGTCACTGACATCTACTGTCCGCGACATTATTTTGGCGATCAGAATAGAACTAGTGGTAACACAGAATGGCATAGACTTTCTCATATTAGTTTTCTATTTCCTTTGGTCACACTTACATATTCTGACATGCCACACACTCATGCAAGCTGCCACCTAACGCCAGCTGTCATTATTTTTAAATTTTCTTACTTAATGGTTTATTAATAGTAGAACGGAATTATAAAACATAAAAACAGTAAAAGCTCGACCTAAATGGCAATTTGTTTGTGAGTTTTATAGGAAATAGCATTTAAGCGCTCTGAAATTTTGAAATTTAAATCTCTTTTTACAGACAAATTTTAAGTTTTTGAAAATCTTTATTAGAAGTCACTTGAAGCACATCTACTCACAAATACAATATTGTTTTACAATTTGCTGGAATTGTGCATATTGACGCCGTGAGAGACCTTTCAAAATAGTATCTAGTTTGTATACATTTGTGTAATTTATTTAAAACCGAAGGAATACAGCAAAATGGATTGTATGTCATCATAAAGAGTTTAATTAATTACTATCCATACTAAAATTTGAATAAAAAATTATGAGCGTTTTTTAAAAATGGCACTTGAGCGTTTCTGAAACTGCGGAATTTTGACCTAGTTTAACAGAAAACGGTCTCAATGCAAGGTACTTAGAATGCACATTTCTCATCCGCATATGGCAAAGGATGCCTTTTTCATAAAATACATGAATTTTAAAACACGTCAGTGTTCCTAGAATTGATTTTTGTTGCATCGTT
>BOPP01000098.1:0-25538 GCA_017312745.1 Gryllus bimaculatus
TAGGAAATTTGGTGGAAAAATACGAAAAAAATGAATTTCATCGCTTCTTTTTGAAATCTCGTATGTGGATAGAACTTTTGACGAGAAATTTGTTAACGAGAAATTGGTGTATGTACTTGAGTTTTAAATTTTGCATGTTGTTTTTATTTTGTGTATTAGAAAAACTCAAGCATTTCAAAGCTCAAAACTAACAAACCGTTTGGGCGATTAACGACTACGATCATGTTAGCGGGGCAATGTTCGTGTCATTTATAATAGCACAGACAAGGAACACTGATTCCGCGTTCAGAGGCAATGAATGAATATGCGCAGTACAACTTTGCGGTGTTTAACATTGCTGCCAATTGCTAACACGGACAGACCATCTGGGCTCTCTATTTTGAGCCGCCAATACTGCAATTGTGCCAGAGGACAATGTAGACTTCGCGTACTCCGAAATCCGCCCGCTGTGAGGTTGCCAGCGAGGAACATTAAGTGAGTTCGAGTGTATTTTAATTAACAGTGATTTGGGTATTCTTTGTCGTAGTTTTTTTTTAGTTAGTTTTTGGAAGACAGACTCAAAGAATAGGATATCGTGGCTTTCCTCTCAGATATCGAAGACGTGCAATGTTATGACGTACCACAATTTGCTTATTAATAAATGATTTCATTTCGTTATTTCGGGAACTCTCGCATTTCGGGAAACTAAAATTATTTTATTTATTAAACTATACTTACTATTAATTTTGGTAAGACGTTTATTTCACATAATCCTAATTTTTATTTTGATCTATTTTACACAACTGTTCTGTTTATGCCCCCTTTTATTTTTTACTTGAATTTTATATATACTACTTTTTCATCTGCATCACGTAAAGTTGACATGATGTCTTCCCTTCCCTCTGTGTGAAGAGAACCACAGAAAACACATTACTTGTACTTATAAGCCCCGTCATTAATGTAGGGGAAAGTCCAGAATAGGCCGCTATGAGAGGCAGGACGTGTGTCGAAAAAAATTACACTTGTTAATTTAGTTTACTTGTATACGGAATAAATATGTAAAATATCGACAGTTAGTAATGCTAAAAACATCAGTAGGGATATAAACTGAAAATACATTTTTTGATGATCCCTAATACCAAATAATTGTTTTTTAAACGTCTGTACATCTATGCACAAAATTATAAACAACACTAGGGGCAAATCGTACCAAGTGTTTTCCCCAAAATTGATATAATCCGAACGATTAGATTTAACTTAAGACTCGGGGTATTGGAAACCATTTTCTTTATTTCCATTTGGTTACCAAGATATTTTTCAAATGTTCTTAAAATAATTCCATTTTTAAATATTTTTCTCAGAGTGACTTGTAGCTGGTGTAACTTCGTAAGAGGGTACTAATTCATCCCCATTATCAATTAATCTATCTGCCATTACCACCATAAAAATCTGTACTATCGTTGCCAGAAGGTGTATGGTGGTCTTATCTGCGTTTCTAAAAATCATAATCCTCTGAGAATCTTCATATTTTCAAATCTCTGTTTAGGTAAGGAGTGACACTATATCGAAAGAATATTGCAGAGATTTTACGTTGTATTGTGATTTGTGTGATTAATAAGATTTCCACAAAGAGGTATTTTCTAAAAGATGTTTTGAATCAAATGTTTGTTTCAAACAATCACGTATCAACCAACATACGTACGTTCATCGTAAATTCAAATATCTCTGCTGCACCTTAAAGGCAGAGTAACTTATTCATCAATAACGGAACGGAATTTATTGTAACAAAAATGCAAAATATGTGTATAAATTCAATTTGAAAATGCTTGTATAAGACAATTGTACACTTTTTTGAAAGTGGCCGATGGCATTAGACCATTGTTACACCTCCTGTCATGTAAAATAAATATCTTTAACAGTGGTAAGCGCATTTCTGAGGCCACGAGCTCCGTTGAATAGGGCGTTTGCGAAGTAATTCAAAATAAGGCATAGAAAAGGTGAAACAATGACCTAATTCATTGTAATGGACCACGCGACACAATTTTTGCCGTGCCGCTGTGAATCACACTATCATAGGGGAGGAGCTGCCGTCACACTGAAGGTGCAACGGTTGTTTCCAAATACCAGGAGCAAGCGCTAAATTTATTAGGGAGGGCGCCAAGCGTATGCCTACCTGTGATCTGGGTACCGGCCATGAGACATCTGCAGGGATGAGCGCCCTGGGTCGAATGGATTCCATTTGCTTACTAGCTACTAAATAATGCACATTTTTCTTGTGTGGCCACCCGACGAAAAATGGCGGGGACACGTTTATTGGTACAGTGAGTCCTCTTATACATAATATTCCCTTTTGGGCTTTACTGTGTCTATTAACTAGTTGAAAGTTAACACTTACGGGAATGAATTAATTAATTTCTGATACATCACTCCGAAGGATTACACGTCAGATATAGGTCGGTGGCAGCAGATGAACCGTTGGAGAACCATGGACATCTGTAGTCGGCAGGAACACGTCGCCTGGCTGGGCAGGAGATGTTCCACGGCCGGCCGTGGGATCGGAACAGCGACTTTCGAGGCGCGGGTCAGAGGTCGTCATACGTCGCCTGGACCGCGTATTATGTTTGGCAGCCGAATATTTAGGCTGGGCACCCTGTTGTGTACTTTGTGGGTGTTACGCTAACCGTTCTAGGCAGGCATCCGGACTGCATTCCGATGCGGGAAGATAATGGCTGAAGACTATCGACAGCTTCCATATAGCTATAATCGTCGTTGAATCTCGAAGGGAGAAGCCAACCTTCCCTGAGCCAACCGCTCTCCTCAACAGTCATTTTCTAAGTGTGGCCCCCTTCTAGCGCCTTGTGCTCCTACGATTTTCCTTCCCCACCCCTCTCGAAAAGTGCCCGACCTATCACGTCGCGAAGCTTCCCATGGGCTAGTCTTCTTTGGCATGTGATTTAATAGTCGCTTAGTCATTTATGGTGGGCTGTTCCGCCTCTTAGGGCCCCTTCCCACGGCGCGGCCGCAGCGCGGCGCGCAGCAGCGCGGCGCGTAGCAGAGCATTGGTTTGAATGGAGGCCTTCCCACGTGCAGCGGGTGGCGGCTACTGCGGCAGCCGACGCCGAACTCCAGCTACGAGAAGTGGAGGAGGGCCACGCGCCACGCCGCTAGCAAGACACAGCTTTAAATGGGAGCGTTCCACAACTGCGCGCGGCCGCAGCGTTCTACCTGCTCCGGTCCATTGTTCGTCGTCGCGGAGGGTCGGCGAAACCGCACCCCTCCAGACCCCCCACCCCCTGTTCACGGCGGCGGCGGTGGCGGCCGGTGGCCTCGGCGGTGGCGGCGTCGGAAGAGCACTGCTCCTTGAAGGAAGCGCGCCGCGGCGCACGCGTGGAAGCCGCCCTTAGGCCGCTTGCCCACGCCGCCACAGAAGCGCGCGAACGTCAATCATCAGGGCTCTTCGCCGACCCTCCGGCGACGACGGACAAAGGGACCGAAGCAGGTACCTGCTTGTAATGTAACAGTTTTGGTTGTCCGGCACCTACTGTTATACAAAGGGATGGAATGGTGCTTTTCGGGGACGGACGCTGGCTGTGAAATTCTCGGTTCGCGGCGCGCACGCAGCTGCGTGTGGCGAATGCGCGAAGATGCACTCTTTGCCTAGAAATATGTTGATTCAGCGTGACGCGAGGGCCGAGCTGTGCAGTGAGTCTGAATGACTCATTGCATCATCGATCACTTTACGAAAATCGAAATATATAACATTGTTATGAATTTTTATTTTACAGACACATGTGTTTGTGCGTTTTCGAAAATATGTAAGAAGAAAATAGAAAATACGTATAATAATAAAAATTCATGACAGTGTTATAAATTCCACTTAAGAGCATTTTCGGACACAAAATGTGGTCGTTAAGATCTTAAAAACAAATTCAGAGCAACTGAAAGAACGTTCTACAACTACAGAAGTAATTGTACACAGATTTTCGCCACACAGGATGAATTTTAAACGATATATAAAATATGAACGTAAAGTATACAAAATTCGTTTACGAGAAGCATGTGAGCAGTCACACTGCAAAGCCAATGACGGATCGGAGAGGGGGAAGAACGGGGACCAGACACCCATTAAATCGAATATTTTTACGTTGGTTGCTGCAGTGTTGGCCTGAAAGTCCTAAGGTTTGAGAGCAGATAGTTTTTCTTCACCAGCTAGGATTTTCTACACCACTTACATTGTGGCGTCAAGTTCATACACTGTTTGGATAAGAATTATCTCACGTTCCAGTAGAGGAGGAGTACCGCCATCACCACTGAGGATATGCCATGCACTACATTTACAGGATGGATGATCTGAGTTGTTGTCGAGTATCTATATTTATCCAGCATCGCAATTTTGTTGCGAGGTGTGGGGGGAGGGAGGAACCGACAACTCGTTGCAGGGGGAAGAGAACCAGTGCATAGTTTTTAGGATTTATTGTGACTTACCACGTAACGAAGCCTTCTTCCAGAGTAGGTGGCCGCGCGACACGTGCCTCCGGCATTACGAGTGGCAACACAAGATGAGGGGCGAGGTACGAGACATTTTATAGCCTTGGACAGCTGACGTCAGCAAGTGACGAGCTTACCGCCAGCAGCGTGCCGCGAGGGCCGGAAGGCGACAATTTCTTGAAAACAATTACAAAATTGATTTGATCAATACCCAAGGAGTACTTAGATTGAGTTCCAGCAGACGGAGTTTCATGAATATGTTCAGTTTCCCGTCCCTGATTCACAGGGGGATATTTCTCGGTGGGTGCGGAAAGCCCGATAAGGCAATAGTCTATAAGTAAAGTTTGTCAGGTTTGTCGATCGCGTTACGCGTGGGCTCTACGAAACATGACGGAACATGTGGTTGCGATTGCTTCTGCTTTTCAAATGTACTTTCTTCCTTGATGTGGAGAACGCAATTTCCGAGAAGCAGGAGCGACAATTCACGGCAAAGGTAGGGAGGTCATGGGAACACAGTATTTTGCTTTGATTCACAGAAAGACGATTCCAGAAACATTTATTTGGAAACTCATAATTGAAATATTCCGTTTCAAAATGTAAGTTTATATAAATGTAACTAAATATATAGTAATGGGTGTAATATTTAAGTATTCAGAAATATCAAAAAACATGTAAAATAAATAGTTTTAACACATTGAGAATATAATGCAAACAAAAAAAATATTGTAATGAAGGAATTTATATCAGTAAAAATATGTATTTACATGAAAGTCCGTGCCCTGCTCATCAGTGTCAATGAAAATTTGTTTATCACAGTCATATAATTATTGTTATTGCACATAATAATTAGTTAACACTATTCATTCATAACATTATTACAGTGTTTCGCTCTAACGACTTAACTGAATTTTGATGCATTATCTCTTTGCACCAATAATGTTCTTCAGAAATTAGTCCCACCAGACGTCTCAAACTGAGAAATATGGACAGCACGAAAGTGAAACGTTATCGGAAAGATAATCTAAAAGTGTCGGAAGGGGGAAGACCGGGTGCTCTAGTTAGTGAGCGAGTATATGTTTCGGAGTGCGTCATTAACTTTGACAATATCCTTGCGAGGTTGACGTGGAATGTATGGTGCGAGATAATGCGAGAATTGCGAGAGTTCCGTGAGAACATTACTGAGGACGTATGCGGGACAGCTTGTTTTGACGAATTGGGGGAAGAGAACCGTTTTACGAAGGAAGACCAATGCATGGCATCTTTGTATCACGTGACCTGACGCCCTGTCACAGCAACCACAAGCGATATCAACTCCGTATTCCGTAACAAGATGCACGGCTAAATTACTTCACTACGACGAATGACCCATTGTACATGGCGACACATAAACCACTACGAACTGCCACTTTCGCGTGAAAATTGAGCTAAGGGGCCTAGGCCAGGATGCGCGGCATGTCTCGAGGGGCGTACGAATGGCAGAAGTGGTTAGATTTTGGTCGCGCAAGAGAGAAGTGGTTGAGGATAGAAAACATCTTTGGGATTAAAGAGAGAAGCCTCATATTTCGATTGATGTGGAAGGTAGAGGAATTCTGCATAACAGGTAGATCTCAGAATCCATTTAAGGACTGGAGGTCGAGGATTGGACGAACAACGCACGAGGACATGAGAAGTGAAGCATGAAACGTAAAGCGTGGAGCGTTGGGTAAAAGAAGTAAGATATGGGACGCAGAGTGGAGCGTAAAAGGTAGAGCGTAAAAGGTAGAGCGTAGCAGGCGGAGCGTAGCAGGCGGAGCGTAGCAGGCGGAGCGTAGCAGGCGGAGCGTAGCAGGCGGAGCGTAAGCAGGAGGTAGCGGCGGAGCGTAGCAGGCGGAGCGTAGCAGGGGCGACAGGGAGCGTAGCAGGCCGTAGGGCGAGCGTAGCAGGGCGGAGCGTAGCAGGCGGACGAGCGGCGGCGTAGCAGGCGGAGCGTAGCAGGGGCGCAGCAGCGATAGCAGGCGGAGCGTAGCAGGCGAGTCAGGGAGCGTAGAGGCGAGCGTAGCAAGCGTAGCAGGGACGTAGGACCTTATGGCGTGGAACGTAGTGCGAGGAAAGCTCTTCGTGAATGTGGATATCTGGCGCCTTATGCTCGCAACGTTCTGCGGGGAACGCTGTGAGAGCAGTGGTTAGAACTCCGCCGAGCGAGCGGGACGGGACAGCCGGAGAAGGGCAAGCCACAAACTGGGGCTCAGCGAGGAGCTGGCATTCGGTGCCGCGCCCAACACGCCTGACCGAGTGAAGCGCTGCGTGGCGCGTCGTGCTGGCGGTGGTGCGTGGGGTGGGTAAGGGCGGGGGAGGGGCCGCAGACAAGCAGCCGACGGCCGGGCCGGTGCGCTGCTGTCGGCACCTGTTGCCGGCCGCCGCACGTCACCTCGGCCCCGTCCGGCTCCCGCTCCGCCCCGCTCGCGCCCCGCTCCCACCCCCTCTTCCTCGTCGCTGGCGCCCGGGCCGCCGCGAATGTCTTGCGCCCGCCTGCGGCGTAACTAATGAGGCGGCGATATATTAACCGAGACAATTGCCTCTGGTGATGCCTGCGGCCGGGAGATCGCGTCGCCGGCGGGGAGAAAGGAGGAAGGCGGTGGAGGCGGATATCGCCTGAAGGCGCTCTGCAGAAAGGAAGGTTCTGCCGGTCCGTTCTTTTTGGGATGATGGGTATATCCACAGAATGGAACTAGATAGCATACATATCTATCTGTCTAACACGTGGCAGTTTAAAATACTTGTTTATAAACAAAATCCTATCGGACATTGTGGATTAAGTCGACATTATTGGCTTTTATAAAGGAAAGGGAGTTGCTCTTTCCACACCTCAAGTGGTTTCAAGTCCAGACAAAAACGTCATTGCTAACTAATTCATGTTTATTACGTATTCATACTATGAGGCAGAAGTGTGAAGTAATATGGGTGCCTTGTGTGTGCAAATGTATCACATTGCACTTTCATTAGAATTTGTGCATGCGCCCAGGTTCTAAACTTGGTAGTTAATAAACGATATTTTGCTGGGTTCTGAATAATATAATTCTAGTTCCACGAAATGCGTTTTGTAATTTTTATTAGTCGCTTTGAAAACTACCAACTTATTCCTTTTACAATATTTAATTTCTCGTATCTCTCTAATATGCGTATATACACAGTATACACATATTATAGAGAGGTATAACAGATAGAAAATATAAAATTGATGTAGATATTATGACAGAAATGTATGAGTTTGTAAGTACTTGACACAAGCAGAAAAGTTGTTTTTGTCAATACGTGCGTCCGTTCGTTTGGTCATCCGTTCATTCTTCTTTGGGTCCATCTCTCCGTCCGTCTGCCCGACTGCGCTTCTGTCCGTCTCCTGTTTTGTTCATCTCCTCCTCTGTTAGTCTCCCCTTCTGTTCGTCTCCTATTCAGTTCATCTCCTTTTCTGTTCGTCTCCTTTTCAGTTCGTCTCCTTTTCTGTTCGTCTCCTCTTCTGTCCGCCTTTCTGTCTCTGTCTGTCTGTCTGCCTGCCTGCCCATCTGTCTGTCTGCCTGCCCGTCTGTCTGTCTGCCTGCCCGTCTGTCTGCCTCTCCGTCTGTTAATTTACCCAGCTGTTAGTTTGTTTGTGTGTCTGCCCTCTGTATTACCGTGTGTCTCCTTGGTAACCTCCAACTACTTTATTGAAGATTGATATGCTTCATCAGTGAAATCCAACTAGCAATATTGAATTTTTAAGTAATTTCTCGTAAACATTTTTCAATATATCATACCGCAACCGCCCGCCTGGAAACACTCCAAGCTTATTCTCTTCCGTTGGTAAGCTGCCCGGCTTAGTCAGCGGTTGGGCTGTGCAACACTATCACAAATACTTCTAATGCGTATTTGCCCTACCAATTTAGGTGCGAATTGCCAAGCAGGGAATGAAAATGGAGGAATTTTGGTAAATAAAAAAAAAGAATGACAGTGAACAGAAATAATTACTAATGTAACTAGTAAATTACTTGTACACACATAGTTTCATGAAATGGTCTTATACCTGATTTGGAGAATTGTTCGTTCACGGGAAAGCGTTTAGCATTTGTCTCGGGTGCGGCGCGCGGGCACTCCCAGGTCGGCGGCACGGCCGAGCATCGCGCGGCTAGGGGTTGGTCGCAGATTAGCGCCGCCCAGACAGGCGATGCGGTGAGCGTCCACGCAGGTGTGCGTGGACAGCCATCCGGCGACAGGCTGGCACACCCTTTCGCCAGGGGCGGAAGTGCGATTGGCGTCGGGCGAAAATCGGTGCGAAGAGCGCGCGATAGTCACGCTCACATAGCGGTTAATAGCTACTTTGCCGTTATGTTCCGGCACACACTCCTAGCAATACATCCATCGCGGTCGTGAGTTTGGTCACCAGCGCGGGAGAGCCCTCCCGGCGTAGATACAATGAGTACACCTTTGCCATAGCAGACGTGCAGCATCTGTGATGCCATCGGTCACGGACAGATCTTGCAGCTACATTTAACCGTTTAACCAACCGCTCTCAAAGTTCCACTCTAGAAGCTCTCGACGTTTCAGGACAGGAGACCCTTTCGGGTCCACGCACGTGTATTTAGGTCGCTTCAAAATTCCTCATTCCCTCGACAGACGGATGTCGATTTATTGTTTGGAAATCATGTGTTCTGCGGGTGTTGTTCTCGTCCAATGAAATTCCTCTGAAACAGTTTCTGTTCCAAATTGAGCAATCGTGGCACCCGTCTCTCACACATCTTTTTTAAGATCAGTTTCACGTACAAGATGAAGTGCACTTGTCAGTTGAGATGCCAAAAGTATTGGCTATCTTTTGTACCTTCACTCTGCGATCTTCGTACCAATATCGTGAACACTTTCGATGATCTTCGGTCTGGTGACTTCAACTGGCGAGATGGAACGCGCTTCATTTTTGTGCTTTTGCGACCATGTTTGAAGTCATTAATCTAAAAAGAAATGGTCTTCAACGCTGGTTCAGAGTCTAAATCTACTTTATCGAATTCAGTTTTGATCTGCACTGCAGCCCATCCATTCAAATAAAAATGTTTAACCACAGCACGAAACTCATTTTGTCCTTCTCGTAATCCGCACGTCAAATTCACACATTCACTGGTTGCTAACCAATAACAACGCGTCGCATTTGTTTGGAAATTCAAACAATTGTCTAACGAGAATCATGATTTCTGGCCACGCCGATGTTTAACAATTCGCGCCCTTTCATAAACATTTACTATACTTATCAAACGACCTAGGTAAATAATATATATACATATATATATATATATATATATATATATATATATATACATTTTTTAAATATTATGGTTTACTATTATTGGCGAAATATATTGTATGCAAACACAGTTATTATTAATGGAACCTCTAATATAGATTACACCAAAACAAATTTTATAAAAAGAATATCATTGGCTCAAAATGTGATTTATAAGTAGAAAAATTCAGAATAAAATTAAGTGCTTCGTGATTATTATCAATGTAAAATTCATTCAGTGTCAATGACATTTGTTCAAATTCAAATTACGTCTATGCAAATTTTATTTGTTTAGTGGGTTAAGACAAATAGAGAGACTCATTGATTATGCATTTTTTACATTATTTATTGCAGTTTATTTAAAATTATTATATTTTATATTATATTATTATATCATATATCATATTTTAACAGAATAAAGTGCAAATATACATTTTCATTTAAAATATGTACGAATGCACACATACGAAATACAAAAATTAATCTGTACAATATTATTCATATTCAAATTATATATAAATTCAAATTTCTGAGTAAAAATATTTTTAAATGTAAAAAAAAACTTTATATATAATGCACAAAAATGACAGCAGAATATGTTGTAGGTTTTCTTACTCAACTACGTTTTGTTCTAACGTGCCGTGTAAAGTCGGCATAAAGGGATCAAGTCCACCATTCATTCAAATCTGTTGGGTGATTTCCGAGAAAGACTCGAATTGACGGATTGGGCCACGCGCTATCAGTCAATCAAGCGCGAGTTGTTTATATTACCTTACTGTAACGAGCGAATCCGGATGATAACTTTCATCCCGAAAATAAATGCTGAGCTTAAATCCAATAAATATACAATGCGATTCAATTGTATTCTTGTTTTAAAATGCCACGAACTAAACGTGCAATGGGAACACGATTAATATTGCTTTAATATCTGCGGAATGTGAATGACTCATTTTCATTTAAATATTAAGATTCTGTAATTACTGAATTACAAGTAATCCTTTTAGTAAATGTACGAAATGTATGTTATTGGACATCAGAAATAATATCAAATTTATAGATACTTCTAGTTTATTGCACTATTTTTCCTTACATTTAAAAATTCTCTTAAATTTAAACGAGAAAACAGATTTTGTCTGCTGTTAGGATAATAAGTTCTAGTAATGTAATGTTATATTGGGTATTTCAAGAGTTTGTCAACCAGTTTCCCCAGCGATATATATTATTTTGTCAAATATACAGAGAAGTAGAACAAGAAGCATTAAAATTAATAATAACGTTATAGGTTGTCAAAGTTCATTGGCTCTTTTCTCCGTTATAAATGTATCTCATAATTGTGTGATTGAATTTATTTGTTTGTTTATTTGTTTACTTGTTTACTTGTGTACTTGTGTTGTATTTGTGTTGTTTGTTTGTTGTTCTTTGTGTGTTTAGGAAATAAAATTTTATACAACGTAGTCTTTTAGAATTACACGATATAAATCATAACTAATGAATTAGTTTTATTGTTAAAATAAATCTTTTTTTAAATTTGAGATTTATACTTGTGTACCGATTTTAATTTTTTGATGTTATACGGATGTGTTGCAATATATTTTACATTGATCTGTATATTTTTGAATATATGGTTTCCATATTTTGGAGTGGATGTTGATGAATTTCTGTTAAGAGAGGAAATTGAATTCGTCAATGATTTCTCTCAATTTGTTGTTTTACATTTCTCTGAACGTATGCAATAAGATATAAAGGACAATTACTCAATTCATATAACAATATTCGTGGAACTGGGTAACAATATGAAGCGTTAATACACAAATTCACCAAAAAACGAACTCTTTCATTGTTTTCCAACCATCAGAGTTAATACAAACCATCAGTTGTTTCCAACTCTTTTCATTTGTTTTGCATTTTCGTTTCTCTACATTATTATTTCCATTTGTCTTGATAATATTTTGCTTATATATTGGCGTACTAAATATGTAACGTTTTGATTTGCATTTTTTGGAAACTTTTGTAGGTTTTCCTCAATATTTTAAGTGATATTTTGGAATTTCAGGCTAGATAAAAATAGGAGCTGCAGTTATGTGATCGTGTATATGTACGTGCCTGGATGTGTATGTGATGAAAATATGTCCCCACCATAGAGTATGTCACATGTGTCTAAAAATTTGGTTTCTATATGAAGAGGTAAAGCACTATGATGATTCGATTGTAAATTAAGAGCATCTTGCAAGAATCATGAGAATGTTATTTGGTTATTCGCACAATTCGTTTATATGTCATTTATAATTATATTAATATCAATTTTAAATTATTTATCTTTTTTACGATAAAAATGTATGAAAGAATCGTTAGATATTTCATGTGAAAACATAAAACATTATTTTACAAATACTATCGGAAAAACTATTGTTTATAGATTGTTTGAAATAATCAATGCATTGTTTGAAATTGTTTGGAATCATCAATAAACAATAAATCAAATAATCAATCAATTTAATGTATTAAAATATTCAGCAATCTTTATGAGTTAATGGAATCCTGAATAACATTTTAATTCTGGCAAAGTTCATTTTTCTCAAGTACCGTAAAACAAAAGTAGATGAATCAGAAATGTTGCCTGGTAATTAACATATATTGCATACTTTTATACAAACTTTTACTTTTGAACAAAATAATGTACATTTATTACATTATTTTATTATTTTGTTCTGTATTTTCTATTTTGAGCCTTGTGTTTTTAATTATTAGCGGAGACATGAACAGATTTAGCCCTTTTATATTTCTCATCTATTTTAACTGTGATCTTTTATTAGAGGATTTTATTCTTAGCAATTATGAATTTTTATGTAATTAAATTCTTATTTTATTTTTACTTACACGTACAGTGTTTACGTAGTATTATAGAGAACGTATAGTAAAGCAGCAGCAAGGCTGCAATTTTTCAAGAGGAAAACTCGTTTTGTGGATCCCTGATTACACAAAATGGATAATTCTTGTTTTATGTTTAGTATTCCCCTTCCGCCCTATAATTCGCTCTCTATTTAGAATCCTGGTTTCGCGGGTCTTTAATACCGAAACACTGGTTAACGACGAAAGTCTTTTTTTTTGTTGTTTAATTTATTTTTCTGCCTGTTCGGCATAATATGCCTTTCAGGGGTTTTAATTTACAATTTATTATTACACAATAATTTTTGGGCCTTTCGGCTGACAGTATTGAGGAGGACCACACGCTAACCTCGTTAAAACAAAGTCTGCAGAGCAGTAATTAAAAGAAATTTATTTAAATTTTTTTTTTTAATTTATGCATTAATTTGATTTTTTTCCAGCAGCGAATTGAATTAATGGGAGGGGATGGAAATTATTCCTAATTTAAGGTGGTTTAAGAGAGTCTTTGGGTATCGAGAGATAATGCGGGTTGGGATGGCAAGCATTTTTGCCTAGATTCAAATATTTGTGCACTGTACACGACGGAAGAAGGGTGAAAAATCTGTTTACTCAATCCGTTGAATATATTCGCTAATGGAAGGAATGTTTAGCTCTCTGCTGAAATTTGCATATTTGGAATAAACTAAGGGGCTTGTACGGCTTTCTTAGATACTTGTTTTTGAATGATTTGTAGTTTTCTTTAGATGTGTGTTTGCTATATTGTTTTTTTTTTTTTTTTTTTTTTTTTTTTTTTTTTTTTATCTCAAACTTGACAGGCGTATGTTATGAGGGACGTATTATTCGTTTTAAATATTTGAATGCGCAGTCCAGACTAAGCGATGACTTGTTATGTAATTATGGGGTAGAGTTTTGTTCATTTTTTGCGTATGTTTTGTTCGTTATTTCTTGAAGTAGGTTTTTCCATGTTATTTTTGCATCCAGTAATACACCGCAGATATTTTACGGGCGTTCATTATTAAGCAAGGAATTGCAGTATTATTTAATTTTAATTTGTCGTGGTTGATGTATTTTTCTCTAAGTGAGAATATTTTAGGCTTGATTTGTAGGGTTTATGGCAATTCTCCATTTCATTGTCCACTTCGTACAAATTCATTAAGTCGACTGGAGAATCTTTGCAAGCGTTGGTAATGTTTTGAATTTGGCATTTAAATATACTGTATCATCTGCATTAAAGTGCTATTTCTGATAAGTCATTTGTTGGATAGTCAGCCTATTATAAATGTTGAACAATCAGCGGAGAAAGTGGGGACCTTGCGCACGGCCGGGCTTTGATGATATGTGCTCTTGATTTAATTGTTGTTTATACTAAACTTTGAAAATCCCTATCTGAAAAAAAGCTTTTAATGAATATTTTGGAGATAATCGGGGGTTCCTAAAGGTTTACAACTTGTAAAGTAGCCCAAGATGCCACACTTTATCAAAGGCATGTTTGCGAATGTAACAAAGAGAAAAATTGCAAGCTGGTACATTCGTTATGAAAAATGCTTCAGCAATGTACTCGTGTTACTTCTAATAGTTGAAATTGACTTGTGGCGTGGTTTGGACGAAATCCGAACTGCGTATTTGGTAGTGCATTGGTTTCGGTGAAAAATTTGAATAGTCGGGTTTTAGAAGTTTTTCAAACATTTTGGCAAAGCTCGGTAACGAACTAATTGGTCTATAGCTAAGAGGATCTTGTGGATTTTTGTTCGCCTTGCATACTGGTGTTATAATAGCAGTTTTCCAGGTCTTTGGATAATATTCTAATCTTAAACAAGCATTATAGAGAGCTGTTAATGTTGCAATTGCATTGTGAGGTAATTCTTTCATCATTTTATTATTTAATAAGTCATGGCCTGCTGATTTTCTCGGTTTTAAAGCCCTGATTATTTGATATGTCTCAGACGGGGCTATAAATTTAGTTTTTGTTGGGACGGAATTACGAAACGTCTGACAATGAACAGCGCTAGCTACTAAACCATGGGTAGGGTTTTCACAAAAATTCATACCCATCTGATTCAAGCCCCTTGAATTTGAAGCGGATATTTTGAATATTGGAATACTTAATATGAAACCACAAGGACATTAACAAAGTTTGCTCAGAAATGTCTGCAAATGTTTGTTTTTGTTCGTTTCTTTCAGAGAGGAAACTAAGTTTGTAAAATTGGCACAGGTCCGATTTTAGTTAAATTCTCTGAAATCTTAAAAACTGCACAAATTCTAAATTAAATTGAACCTCTTCTCTAACTACATTTTTGAAGGTATATATCTTTCTAAATGTAATGTGTTCCTCAAAAATTATATCACTAAATAATATTGTGTACATTGTTTTGAATATTATAGCACTATTCCCTTTATTTTGCGTGAAGCAAAGACAAAAAAAGATGTTTCTCAAAACACTTTAACTAATGAAGCCAGAGAATTCTTGTATATGGAATCTGTTTCCGAATATTAGGTCATTAAATGTTTTCATGTACATTAAGTTAAAAATATTAAATCTTTACCGATACTTTAAAATATATTGAGGCACCAAGTCCGTAACTTCTCGGCTCGAGGGCTCGCTGGTTTGAATCCGACATTGGACATCGGGAATTGCTTGTGTGTGAGAAGCGATGGAGTTCTCAAACCACTATTTATCACCTGAAACCTTCCTTACCTGCATATCTTTACTTCCCTCAACATCAGCTATAGACGTACTGTCGAAATGGGTCAATGGGCTATTCGGTGAGATGGAAACTAAAACTGACTGACATGAGTTGACGCGGTTCATCTGTCAACATTAGAGGACGCAGAACAGTAAATCTCTAAACTCTTTCTTGTTTTATAGTTTAGAGATGGTTTTCTTTGTATATTTTATAAATATATTGAGAATTTGAAGCCTTTTCATATCATTACTACTTATTTATAATTTATATGTTCTGAAATGAATTATTTCTAAGATAAGTAAGATTCCAATACATGTGACTACGAATTTCGCATTAAACATGGATATTTCAACTCCTTTGATGGTATGAATAAAGCTAAAGCTTTTAGATATTTTCATCAAAAATGACAAATTACTACGGATTATGGAAAACAAAGGCAGAACATAGAGAAGATTCAACTTAAGTTAACAATCCGTAATAATATATAGTTAAAACAAAGAGTACCATGAGTTAGGAATTGAGTTAGTAAATTGGATTAGCTCGTAATAAAATAATGTTTTCTGAGAAGCATATTAAAGAGAACAGGGAAAGCAAACATTCATATTTAGTTATCGTAAATTGAAAATAAGAAGTGAAAACTGAAAACACTCAACCAGGAAATAAGTACAACGTTTTGTTACAGTAATGCTCAATTAGGATATAATGAAATCATTTCTGTAGTTTATTTCTCATGTTAACTCTTTGTTTTATTCAATCTTTTTGTAGAAAATTTCTCAGTTAAACAGGAGCTACTAATACGACATAAAAACATAATACTACAGTCAGATGAGTGTCAGTATAGTCACGATCATCGTCAACTCTAAATGTCAAATTGATATTTAACTATCTTCAGGCAGAGGTTCGAATCATCAAAACCTCTTGGTTGGTTCAAAAGTTACGTAAGCAGGAGAAGTAAATCCGTGTCTCCTGTTCGCAGCCGAGTCGCAGTTGAGTTTTGCCAGCAGAGAAACTTAATAGAGATCTAATACCATCCAAAAAAGATATATAATTATCATCACACAGTCATCTTTTCTGGTAGAGAGCTACATCAGAAATATTCTGAGCACTGTACTTGTTCATGTTTCTTGTTACATTGTGCCTATTGCATTTAATAAATCAAGTTGTTTAAAAAATTATTGAATTATATTGTTACATTGTGACAACATCACTTTAATTGTAACATTTTCTTGTAAATATTTTCTAAATATTTTTCTAGTCAATAAGGTGATAGTGTATAGTGACCATTAAAACTGGGTAATAAAGTGGGTACAAGAAACTTTTGAAAGTGTTAGTTGCCCAGTAGGCTCGCTTGATTTTGAGCATCATGTCATAAATCAGGAGATTCGGACACTAACCCTGTTCGGAAAAATTAGTATTTTGAACAATTTGGAGCCACAAATGTATTTCATTTTTAGGATATTGTACAATCTACACTAAAAAATTACATATTTTTTTGTAACTGTAAAGAAGAAAACAGGAGCTTTTGTTGCCACAGCCTTTGAAAGACAGTATCAATACTGTTTTTGGTTATTCAATACAGCGTGCTCATACTCGGGCAAAACACACAGGCACAAATAAAAGTTTAATGACAATACGTAGACCGTTCTGTGTTATTTTTATCTTTTATTCCTCGGTTTCTCTCGTACCCCCGGCCCGTTCATTCGCCATGCAAATGTTACACATATGTTGCTATTCTGCTGCGAGACGAGTTCTAAATATTAACGCCAGGTGCCAACAGTTACCCAGAACCGGAAAGCGATGCGTGACGTTGATATGTGCGAGGCACCTGGCAATCTCTTGCAACACCTGCAGATATTCAGTTGCGCGGAAACGGCGCAGGGAGCGAGCTGCTGGCCCGTGTTTCGCTTGTTCGCGTTCGGAGAACGCTCGAGCTGCCCGGTCTGATTAAAGCGCATTGCTCTTTAAATTTTGGACGTTGCAGAGCCTTGTATCTGATGCTTGGCTGAAAATCAATTAAATATATCGCGAAAGACAAACACTAATACTAAGGATGACATACGTATCTTGACATCGAATATGTAATTATTTTTTATCTTTGGGTTTAGATAAATTGAAATATAGTTATCTAATTGGTAACGTTTATGACATATATCAGGATGATGTATAAAATACATACAATACACTAGTTAGATATTGGGCGTTGAAATTTTTATAAAAATATAAAATACAGCATTTACCACTTACCAAGGAGAACCGAAATCTATTCCCAATCTCATGTATAATTTGTTCCGATAAAACGACTTTCTCTTCTTCACAAGGGCTAGTTCAAACCCTGTAAAGCGCCCTAAACCCTGAGTGAATAGGCTTCCACGGCTAGAGTCAGTAAGTACTTGGCTGTCTGGGAGACGCTGCGTCCAAGACACAGGTGCCAACGTTTCGACCGCCAGTCTGCAACCGTCCTCAGGGCGATATGCCGCACATTGCCCTCAGGAAGGGCGCAGAAATGTCGCTTTCTCATGTCGATAGATCGCGAATCGCGGCCAGGAAGGTCGCAGAACATAGTATGAATGAGCGTGTGAATGTGCGTGTGAATGGAAACAAAAAATCCAAGAAAACTAAAATAAATAAGCATGTAGTAAAATACAAAGTCATGTGCTAATCTTAGGTTGCTGGCCAAAGTGCCGGCTTCATCCATAGGTTAAGTTAGAAATAAGTTAGTAAGTAAGTTCTGCCCCCTTTTTTGCCGCATGAGCCATAGAGCTGCGGCGTATGTTGTACCCCAAGAAGGAAATAAACTCCCGCCTCGCCAGGGTTACTGGCGGGGGGAAAGTTGAAAAAAAGGTCGCAGAATGACGGCTAAAACTTTGGCACCTCGGCCTAGGATGCGACGTCTCCCGGCCAGCCAAGTATCTACGTCGTAAATCCTACCACTGATCAACAGACGAATATTGTTGACAAATCATCCTATATTTCACGCAAAATTACGCAAAAATACTTATATTGATGAAAAAGAGAGCATGACCTTATACCACATATTCTGAGATCTGTCTTTCAACATATATCATTCAGGAATATTTTCATTATTGTTTTCGTAGGAATGCCGACCTAGAGCGTGTGCCGAATCAGGCCCTCGGTCTAAAAGGTCGCGGGTTCCAGTCCCGCCGTGGGAATGGTTGTTTTACCTTGTCTTTCATGTATGTGTGTTGTCGCGGAAGGCCTTGTGGGTCTGCTTTTTTTGAAATAAAGTCATATATAATATTTTAAAAATTATACATGACCTTTTTTCAAAATTTATCTTTAAGGACTAGATTTCATCAAGGGAAAAATCTCTATCTTTTATATTTTAGATGTAGAAAGACTCCGAAAAAATTTTGAACATTTGCAATTTTCGAAAAAACAAGTTGCTTAACGAACATGAGTCTCGCACTATTCTCTTAAACGTTCTCACTCTATCCAACAAAGTTTAATTAAAAACGATGGAGTCTTTTTTTAATTCCGAACATGTCCCAGACATAAAATGCATGCGTACAGCAAAGCTGGCATACCGTGCCGGGAATAAAACCTTCACCCCAAAGTCAATATTCATTCACATAAAAATTGTTGAAAAGATTTAGGATATTGCTAAGGAAAGCAGGAACACTTTTAAAAAATGAAAATTCTTAAAGACATAAAGAATATTTCAGAGGCAAAAATGACTGGAGATCAGTCAGCAGCTTAGAGCTTGTCGCGGTTGGAGCAGTGCCTAAGGGAGATACCTGGTTAGGGAAATCGACATTAAGGCAACGTGTCGGTCGGTCCGGTTCTCTCCATCCAGTCTGGGAGGAACATCACTTTCCAGGATAGACATTCACAAACGGGACTAATGACCATAGCGGTTGAGCAGCTCACGTGTTCGGAAACAAATCAATCAACGTTTTTGTCATTACAGAGGTTCAGTAAAATAAGCAAACACTACAAATTCGAAAATCCATTATATTTGTTTACCTTGGAAATAAACTGTCTTACTGTTTGCTGTTTTTTCTTAATACTTTTTAGCAGATCCTCCAGAGTTCGTGCTTCTTTGACACTTGTTTCTACGGTGTCCACACACAATATGTTTAAGTACAATCTTGATACCCTGTAATGGCTGTCGTCCTGTTCAATCACTTTCTTCATTTGTATTCTCGTTGCCATCAGACTCATTTTATTATCTTCTGGTAAACCTTAGACAATATTTACGGGTTCAAAGTCAGAGAATGTTTCACTATTTTCAGAGTCCGTGTCGAATAAGTCTTCAAGCTCAACAGAATTGCCTTAGATGTTCGGGAACAGTACTCTTTTTACCATTTGGTGAAAAGTTTGATGTCAAATTTGATATTCTGATTAAATCCCCTCTTTGGAGATTTATTTTACTGTAAGTAAAGTAAGTACTAGTAACTAAAGTATACTACCAATACACAGGGGAAAACTCTCCAACCAAAGTTGTAACATAGCACAGCTGTGCACTTGACGACGCAGTAGACGTCGCGCTCATCAATCTTTTTTTTAATTTATATATTTCTTCTCGTTCGATCTAAGGCTTTAAGGAGAATTCAAGTTTTACATGTTGACTTGTTTTGTATTCGGGTATTCCTTGACAAATTGAGGTTTAAATACTGTGGCTCATTTTATTAATTAATTTTCTCTTAGAAGCTATTGAATTTTCATTTTCATTTTTGAGGATAAACTGTTAGGATTGCCCTGTCAAGTAATAAGAAGGGAAAAGGGAAATATTAAACACGATATTATTCGTTAAAGGAGGTTTGAGAATATCTTTGGGAAATTTGGATTTGATTCGACTTGGGATGTTTTATGTTTGCTAGATGAAATTTCCGTGTAAGATGAGATAACGAGAGGGAAGAATATTTTTGAATATTTTTTTATGTTCTAGCATTGTATCGATTCTGGGTGGAATTCTCTGTGAAATTGATGGTTGGGTAGAAACCATGGCGCTTGAATTGACTTATCAATCTGAAATGTGGTTATCGCGGTAAAGTTAAGAAGGACTGAACCGCTTGTGCTGGGGTAAGAAACTCGGCGCTCGGTAGATCGGCCTTGCTATATGCACACATCCCGCGGTGGCGGCGGCGGCGGAGGCGGAGGCGGCTGCTGCGGGCGTGAAGATCGATGTGCTCGCTGTCTCCCGCTCCAGCGATCAGCACCTGCGGTCGAGTGGAGAACAAAGCGGTGGTCGCCCCACGTCATCCTCCCATTGCACTGGGCGTGGTGTGTTGGCCGGAGCACGCGTCATCTGCTGGCGCTGTATGATCTACACCAATGCAGCGAGTAGTCGCTTTCGGCTGGCTCGTTTAATCAGGCGGAACTATGCAGCGGAATTCCCCCAGCTTGTGCTATCCCAGGAATTCTTACTAGATTTTGGCCCGCCGGCGGTTTACTGACACTCCCCTCCCGTTTGCATTGGCGCGCTGCTGCTCGCATCGAGTGATTCCGATAGAGTCAGTAGACGCTTTAGTTGGCTCGTTCAGTCGCACGTATCTTGGCCGGATACTTCCACTGCCTCTCTTATCCCAATTATGCTTGGATGTTAGTCTGTCACTGACCTTCCATTTATGTAATGTAATTTATTTCTTTGTTTTTTTATTTATTTTATCATTTTTTTAATTTAATTTCAAATGCCAGTTAAAACTGGGTGTGACATATGGATATGTAATCTGTACACGTTTTCTTGAGTTCCAGATCTTTATTCTCGCTCTTATACCATATTAACGGCCAACTCCATTCCGGTAGAACACCAATAAGGGGGCTCCATGATGGACCCGAAAATAGTAATATGTAATAAGTTATATTTATATAAATTAGAGTAATAATATTTAATATCAATTAAATGTAAATCAAATACAAACATATTTTTACACTAGGTGTATTTCACAATATATTGCAACAATTTTCTGCACGTGTGTCATTTTATGCTTGTGTTAAAATATTTTGAGCTGGGAAAAACGTAAATATTTCTAACACTGTTCGCGCGGTCCTTTCCGCAATAACACAGATAAAAATGTACTTTCTTTGGAAGAACTGTTTCAAAATTTACAATGTCGTACTCCGACGCCGTATCTGTTTGAAGATTTACACCTCTTATTGCCCAAGTATCTACATTTTCAAATATTAAACTGACCGTGCCTCGTTAAATTGTCGGTTCTAATTGGATATTGGTTGCTTTGGATTGTACTGATAAATGTCCTGGCGACGACGCCCGTGCTTGTTTTGGACATCTGGTGTACACGGTTATGAGCATTGTTTTAGAACGATTTGGAATTGGCTCGTACGAAGTGAAGAGTAAACTTTTGTTGTTGGTTTACTTGTTGGTGTATTTTTCTGGACATCACAGTAACTCTTTCTTCCCAGTGGGACATGTCTCCAGCGCGAATGCGCTTCTCACCTCCACCGCCATTCCCCAACTCCACCCGGCGGCCGGCGCTCAATGCTATCTCGGGTGGGAGGGTTGGCCTCGCACCTCGCCGGCTGCCGCAGTAGCAGTCGCCGGCTAATGGAGTCGCAGCTATAATGAACCCAAATTAGCGGGAAATGGCTTAGTTAGTAATAGAACTTATGGAAATTGAATCGCGCCCTGGATTAAGCTCCCCCATTGTTTTCGGTCAGCCGACCTGTGGCGCGGACCTCGCCCCCCTCCCCCCGCCGCCGGTTCGTCGTCCCCGGATTTTTGTTTTATTTTTTCGTGGGATGGGAGGATGGGGACGGTGGGTTGTGAGGCTTTGTTGCGGTCGTCCGCGAGGAGCGGATAGTTTGGAATGAATGAGGGAGGGAGGAGGAGGAGACCCAAGTCCGAGAGCTGAGCGCAGTGATTCGCGGGTCGATAGTTTTAATTAGACAAATCGTCCCTTGTAATTATGTTGCATGACGAGTAAGCTGCTTTATGAAATGAACAGGAGTCGGGTCCTTATCGACACCTGTCGGCGCGTCACCTGCGCAGTTTTTTTGTTGTTTTTTTTTTGACGTTGAAGGGTGTTATCGGGGTCATAACGGCCGCCTTGTATTCACTTCCCGCAGGGCTTCAATATAGCCACGTTCCGACCCTCGTTTGTTAGGCAGTCCATTGGGCAGAGTTCTCGGGATTTTTTTAAAATATCAAGCAAACTTTTATCACATATTCAAAATGAATTCGTTACGCCGCTTTTGTGAACGTTTTATTTAATTTTTTCTTATCAAATAAGAGAAAATACTGTAGGTGACGTATGAAGGATAAGTATCCCTGCAGATTCCTTGATCTTTACATTTTCTCCCCAACCTTTTTCTTCGTGTATTTGAATGGTTAAACTAAATACAGATTAAATTTTATAGTATTGCTATAAAAATATCCCGAGCTCTACCTCTTGAATTACTTGCAAAAGGGGATCTCAACAAAATGGGTGCTTAGTGATGTCACATGTCTGCCCAGATGCAGCTCTGCTTTTACGCAATGAATCAGAAAAACTGGACGACATATATTATTGAGGCATTGACCAACAAGCTGATGTACTAGTTACAGGCATACTTAATGTTTTAAAATTATACAGTACAAATATGAGCTAATGCATTGTATATAATCGTTAATATAAAAATATTTTTTTTCTTTTGGATGGTCAGCATAGTCTCTAATTGTATAGAAGCAGTAATGTAACAGAAAAGATGTAACTTGGCTCTGATACTTGTGTATTAATTTATATCGTTGATTGTGATTTGCCATTTAATTAACGTTCATGTATTAGACGAGGATTCCTTGTAGTTAATTGTTGATACTGACACGTAATGAATGTCTCTTTCTCCAAATCACAAATCCTCATATTAAATGCAGTCAATCTCGGCCGAAACATGATATACCCCACCTGAATTAATAAAGAATTCCCCTTCAGGTATTCAAGAAAAAATTGGCCGAATTTGTCACTTAATAGGGGTGCGCATTTGACGTCATCAGCCATGTATTAGATTTAAGCATAGTATGTAAGTAGCACGAAACTAAAAACGTGCTTAGTATAACTCGTTATCAATTTGTTTAAATCAATAACACAAATCGAAATTTTAAAAAATATTGTTTTTGCTTAATTAATACAAGTCACGTAGACACCTTGTAGAAGTTGCCAGTTTTCCGTTTTAATGCAAGTAAGCTAATGCCTTGCAATCGGCGTGGAGATAAAAACTAGTAAAGTAGAAGTTTAATAGCTTTTTAAACTGACCAGTGTTTGCTGAGTACTTATCTGATCGGAAGGTCCAGAGGAAATTCGTTGTCAGCGAGAACGGACTCTCTTCGCGTGGTCGCAGCCATCGTCTCGCATCGGATTCGATCCAGAAACTCATCGAACCGTGTCGTCTGAACGGCGCATTGCTGGAGTCAAGGACACCTGCTCACTTGTTGTCTCCCAGAAGTAGTAAACATTTTTTGAGGAAGAGGCAAATGGAGCAAATGTTAAATGCGGAAAAGATTTTAGGGGTGAATAAAAAATATGTGCATCTAAAGGAAGTTGGTTTAAGTCATCTTTTTTAAAAATTGTTGGTTTTTTAAAGCAAATTCGACTGTCTTGGCTCGATCGTTTTTCAAGCAGCGGTGAGGGTTCGACCTTCGCTCTTCTCGATTCTTTCGCTCTTCTCGATTATCGTACCGAGACAGACGACTCAGTGGATAAACTGATAACACTGCAGTACCTAGAGTCCTAGAGTTCGGGTCTCGACGGTGGCAGGATTTTCTACATTAGCTTTTCAGCTAGGTCGAATTCAGTCGCTGTTTGGAGGAGAATTCTAGAGGCTGGCTGCTCTGGTAGGTAGTTTTTTGTGGTTTCTCCGATCAACACTAGGTAAATGCCGGAACAGTCCCCTATCAAACCGGCCAGGACCGCGCGAGATCTTCCTTCCTCTTCCTTGCCTTATCCTCATCCCTTACACACATTTCCCCTAACATGCACTACACTGCTGCATATACCGGGAGATCGGTCAGAAGATTAGAGCTTGTCCCGGCTGGGGCGGTGCCCCTGGTGGGTGATACCGAGTTGGGGAAACCCCGCTAGCCGTCGGCACCGGATCTCGCCATCCAGATTATAGCCACCTCCCGAGAAAAAATGAGACCAATGACCTCAGTAGTTAACGCGCCGGAATCACTAACAAACACCCAATCAGCGATTAGCGTAAAATATGACTTTTTCCATCCAACGCATTTCACGCCAAAATGCAGAAATGTTTTAACCTGACATGCTTCTCTTATGCATCAATTACTAAAGAATTTTTACTTAATTAAATACCACACTTGTTCCATGAATCGTTAAGCTTTCAAAATGTCTTGTCAAAAAGCTTGTAAAATGACTTGTCAAAATTATACTCACTCACGGAAGTGTTGACGTTAGTGTTTGAGACTTCCGTGAGCAATGAAATGAGACGAAATTCGTTGCCTTAAAATTATTTCATGTGGATAAAAACGCAACAATATGCGCTGATTAGGAGATGTCGAAAAGTGTAAGAATTGATTCGAGAGATACGAGAGCGCCAGACACTGGCATTTTCTGTCTCGACGAAAACTGTTTTAGAATTCTCACTATTAATCTAAAGAAATGTTCATAATTGTGATGTGAATGTAATTTAAAATAGCGAATGCCATTTTATGACAAGTGAACTAATTGATTGTGCACCGCACCGTTGAAACAACAATATGTATGATCATGTATGCATGCATATAGTATGTGTGTATGTATGTATGGATACATGTATGTATATCGTATGGATGGATGGATGGATGGATGCATGCATGGATGCGTGTGTGTTTATGTATGTGTGCATTTATGTATGTGGGTATGGCCATGTATTCCTGTTTAATGGAAGTAAACTAATACCGTTTGAATGGACATTATGTACTAAGCACGAAGTGCATAGAACCTGTACGTTCCTAGGAGGAACATTTTGGAAAAAAGTTCTAGTGGTGTTTAGAGCTTCCCGGTGCGCCATGCGTGCATTTGATGGGAACTCCGACCGCGCTTCCGAGCGTGCCGAACGGGTGAGCGTCGGCGAGGCTTGGGGCTGGACTCGATCCCGGAGCGCGTCGGACCGAGACGTCGGTTCAGCGCCTTTGTAGCGAACAGGAACACCTGCTCGCTAGTTGCCTCCAATTTCTCCCCCGGGGCTGTTGGCGTTAGCGTGGCGGGCTTCGGTGAGCAATGGGGCGGGACGGGGTGGCCGGCCCGAACGCCCACGAGGGCCGTGCC
>BOPP01000098.1:26066-38092 GCA_017312745.1 Gryllus bimaculatus
GGGGGGGGGAAGGTCGAGGAGCGACTGCAGCGGAAGGGCGAAGACACGCCCGCTTCTGAAATACATGAAAATAGAAGTCATAATTCTTTAAAACCCGTGATTTGAGTTCATTAATGTAAGGCAGTATGTGGTTGCGTTGGCCGTTCCCCCCTGGTTCCAGCCAATCCAAAAGCAAAGGGATTTCGTCAAAGAAAAACGTGAACATCACATTTTGCCATACACATTTTCCTTCAAATATTTTGATTCCACAAACGCCGCTTGTCTTTAAAAGTTAATTACATTTCGATGAATTCATATTGCGCATGTATTCAGTTCAACACATTCCTGCGCTTCTTCCCTACTCACACCATTGACAGACGATACCTGTAATAAGTCTGAGATATCACGCTACATCAGTAGCCTAGACTCAATAGACGTAAATGATGTACGGCATCGCCAAGGTTTTTTTCTTTCCTTTAAAACTTTGTTTAAGATTTTTTCTATTTCTTAAGATCATATATATGTTCCAATAGTATAATTCGATTATCTGTGCTATTTGAGATAGGCGTTTGCCCCTTCTCTGGATGCGACGGGCCGAGAAACATGGCCTTGCTTTATTACCGTTCATCACGTGTCAGTATCAACAGCTCACTATCAGAAATCCACACACAATACATGTACGTTAATTTCCAACGCATTGCCAGATGATATTAAACAATTGAAGTCTGTTCAGAAATTTACGAGGTTAAAAGTAAAACATTTTCTGCTGCATAACTCTTTCTAAATAATTAGAGACTCTACTGATTATCAAAAAGAAAAACAATGTTTATTTTAATGAAACAGTGATATATATTGAATTAGTTGTGTATATTTTTTTAAAAAAAGGCTCAATGTTTGTAACAAAGAATGTACTTCAGCTTCCGGGTCAATGACACCCATCTCGATCAGGTTTTTGCCCAGTTTCCCTGATCCATTCAGCAATTGTTGAGATGGCCCCTTGTTTTGTTTCTAAACGTAAATGTAGCTTCACTATGCGCACGTTTTGTTGAACTCTCCTTTTGCTTGTAATGGTAGAAGTAGAGGCAAGGGCGAGTTACTATTTTGTTAGCAATGTAGACAAATCATACTTGCAATTCGTTTACCGGCGCAAATTAGTTTTCTACAACTTGCGAACGAAAATGTCTATTTCACGCTATTTCTAATCTCACGCTTTTTTAAAATTTATTTTTAATTATTTATTTTGAACTTTTATCCATCTTTCAACTATTTATAGTTAAAATGATAGGAAGGTATTCTGGAACTCAAGAAAACGTGCGCATATTATCTTCTCCCCCATACGTCACATACAGTTTTTACTGTTTTTTTTTTTTACTAAATAAATCTAATCAATCTAATCTAATCTTCCGGTGTCAGTGACCTTGCGGCCATAAGATGTGTGCAAGACGTGTGATTTCGGTAACTTTCACGTGTGGCCAACAATGGGCCAACAGTGGGGCACCCCATGCTAAACGTTTGTCCTAAATTGGAATGGGACGTTTGATTTTTGAACCTTTGGAAACTATCAAACATTTTAATATTTATTTCTTAGTTTGAATATGGTATAAGCTATAATAAGCCTGTCGATGGGGCAAAATGAGCCACGAAACTTCGCATTATTGAAATGTTATTAATGGATATTAAGTGCAATTCTTTATTCATGAATCTCTTCGTCGAATGAATGTTTTCCTTGTTAAAAATTAAAATGACGGGGAAGAATCTTAATATTAAATCACAGATATAAGAATATAATGTGAAAATTTGAGATTTGATACACTTTAGTTTTCTGTGCATCGTGCATTAGAACATGGTCACTTTCTGCACATCTGCTTGTTCATACCTGACAGAATTTGCGGTGTAAACATGCTTTTTCGTGCAATTCAATCTCTGTAGAATAATATTTTTGGTCGTATTGTTTCCCAAATTTCCAATTCGAGAGCCATAATACTTTTTATTAATGGCTTCGGCCAAACTGTCCTCGAATGAACATGTTCAAAACATTCCTCGACTAAACTACCCAAGTGGTTTTAATTCACTGTAAGTCGAGAATTGAGCACAGCGCTCAATTTCAAATTCTTTATCCTTTAGTCGGAGCTCTAGTGTTCTATCTGGCTGTAGTGCCTTTGATTAGTGTCATTCGTACAGGTATAATATTGGTAATAAATGTAGTATGCCGTAAAATGAATTACTTATTCCTACTTCCAACCTGCTAATGTTTCTTTCAAACATACTTGACGGAAAATTAGGTAGATGAAACTGTGTAAAATAACAAGAAGCATAATAAATAAAGTAGCATTTACCTAAAGGTTACCATTATTCTGCCATTAAAACTTCATTATAAAAAAATTGAAAATTTTACTTTCTCGCTACGGAGAAGAGAAGATTATTTAATGCTGCGTAGAAAATATTATTTGATGTATAATAATTAATCTCTTTTGTGAATCTTAATTTTTTAACATTGATATTATAATAAGAGAGAAATAAAAAACAACTTTGTCCACCCAAAAATTGTAATTGTTTTGTTTTCTAATGGCTATTTAAAAAATTAGTACACAAAGTAACATTTTGACGTACGAAAGTAATTTTTTCGGTCTAGGAAAATCTAGTAGAGGCAGTCAAACAATTATGCCAAGGACACTTTGGTACAACTACCGTTCTTGATATTTTTTTAACAAATTCAAGGAAAATTACAAGTTACTATGGGCTCTTAAAATCGTTTTCAGTATGCGAAGAGGCAGAAATGTTGATTCATGTCGCTCTGCGGTTTTGTTTACCTTGCACTTCTCAGGGTTTTTGTTATTGACTTCGCTGCTCGCATACCAAACATTGCAATTGTCCAATCAAAAAATGTAAAGCGGAACCGGAAGCGGGGCTTCATTGCGGGGCGTCAATGCTGAAAAAATATTTTTGCTTCATTACTTAGTTTTTACTTTCTGTCCTTACTTCGTAACATGAGAAAGTATTGTAAGCGTTGGAAAATGTGTGAGTTTTCGACAAAATACCTATTGTTGCCAGGTCCTCGTACCAAACAAATTGGATAAATCCAGTTTCTGTATACACTGCCTGACAAAAAAAGGTTTACACCCAGAACCAGTTGTCTAATATAATCCAATTTTGCTATACATGCATAATATTGATGTGTGAATAAATGATTAGATTCACATGTATCTGTAATGTGTAGAACGCTCCCAGGGTGCATTCTGGTGCAGTTGTCACTGCCCTGTAGTTGCGTAGTTGTTATCATTCAACTTCTGTGAGTCAGGCAGTAAAGAACGACGTTTACCTACAGTCCGAAGTACCTGCGGTGCTGCGCTGACACGTTCGACAGTCTATCCATCCATTGACTGCATTGGTCAGAGGCCACATGGTAGGACTTCATGAGACTCGTTGGTCGTATCGTGCCATTGCCAGACATATTGGCCATTCAGGTGACACAGTGACCCGATGTTGCAATCAATGGGTACATGAGGGCACCCATGCTTGTCGAGCAGGCTCGGTCCCACCAAGAAACATTACGCCGTGAGAGAACCGCCGTATGGTGTGCCAAGCAGAAACAGCTGATTTTGTCCAAAATTGATATCCCCTGTTCGCACTAAACGAACTCTCACAATCCTGCAAATTCAAAATCGATATTTTGATTTTTGGAGGTAGCTAAAGCCTCAACATTTTCAAAATATTCTCAAAACGGGATCCAAATATTATGATTGACGTTTATACTGGGATAGCGTAAAAAACCCATAAGACAAAGATAAAGAACTCACTTTAATACTTCTGAAATTTCAAGTATTGGAAAAGTTCACCTTTTTCTGCGTCTTGAACTACAATATACGAGTTATTTTTATTACTTTTTACGGAGATTTTTTATGAAATGAAATCTATTGTTTAATCGTCTCAGATTATATAGCTGTGACGAACGGGGGGCAGGCCAATGATGTAACAGACAGTGATGGGATTGTGACATGCTCACCACGTGTCCGCATATATATAGTGGCGCATCGCGTTTGCTCACGTCATAGAATGTAACGTTAGACGCTCTGGAGAAGTCCGGCGTCACGTAGCCTAGTCGATCCAATGAAGGATAAATTGCGCAGCAGTTCAGAGACATCCAGTGCGCGAGTCGAATGCAAGTGCCGGCAGGGATTTTGGGGGTAGCAAAAGGGAATTCGGCCGTTACGTTTCGAGAGGGATGGATTTCGCGTGTGCTGAGAGAAGAACTGTGAGATGGCTGGTGAAAAAGTGAATTGACTGGAGCAATTAGCAATATATCGTTGTTCCAAAAACGACCCGAATGCTAGAGACAGTAAAACATTAAGGTATATGCGACGCCATTTACTCTGTGCGTAATTCGCACAATTGGTCCAACTTCCTCGTAAGCACATGTGAAGTTACTTGTTGAGATAATTACTTTTACTAATAGAGATAAGTTAGATGTGGGAGCTTGTCGCCAACCATGATCAAGACAAAATAATCAAGTCAAAATTAAACTGAGAACATTATAAATATTATGTATCTAAACTTTAGGTAATCACATTATTGCAATGAGTACAAGCACAGCTACCTAGTATATTATATGCATTGCTTTGTGTTTGGGTGTAAAGGGTATCAATTAGTAGCTAATATTTATTGTTGTGGTTTGTGAACAAGGCATGTTAGTATTTTTGATAAGTTACCTGAGTGTAAATATTATTTCTGAGAGATGTCATTCATGTTCTACTGCAAGGATTTTGTTTCTACATTTAATATTAGATGGTTGGAATTTCATTCCACTTTGGAAAGGTACAACATTTGGGAAAAGTTAAGACAAAATTATTAGTATTAACTACCTATCACGTTAATGATGACTGCATGATCTATTAATATTTTTGACGTTTCCTTTGAATAAATATTATTTCTGAGAGATGTCATTGATATGCAGAGGAAAGGATTTTGTTGCTATTTTTCTTATTGGATTGTTGAAATTTCAATTCACTTTGGAAAGGTCAAACATTTGAAGTGGTTTGTGTAATTTTGATGGGTTCATGTGGCAGTGAATGCAAGTATTCTTTGCTTGATTATATTGTTAATTACATTTTGTATATCCTTCGTTCATGCGCGACAACACGAGGAGATCACTGTCTCCAATTTGTTAGAGGAAAGAAAAAGAATAGCATATATATATACAAAGTTTGTTTTCAAAAATAAATCTTGATGTAACGTCATGTACGATTTTTTAGGAAATATTAGTATGTAGGTAATACTTAAACAACTATAATGTTCTAAAATTTTTCCAAATTAAAAAATTTAAAATAAAATTAATTTTTTTCTTTAAAATTTCTCCCTGTATGTATCAAAAGACGTTAAAAAGTAAAGATGGAAATTTTTGTCTTAGATAAAATCAGTTTTTGAAAAATATCTTTAAGATAGTACAATTTGTTGACGGTAAGAGTTCGGCGTAATTTGTGCTTAAAGTTAGTTCAATTTACATTTGAAAAAAATTATCATTGATGGCTGTAAATTTTGTCCTTACGCTTATCCAACCGTCGCTTAAAAATGGCGCTAGTCTAATTTTTCTTGAACTCTGATTTTCCGAAAATTGCGAAATGTAGGAATAGTGCGAGAAAGCGTGTATTTTTGTAGCAGCACTAATTCACAATTTCTGTTGTACCCGAATCTCCCAAGTACGGATATAGGACTAACCCACTTTGCGTTCCAGTATGCTAGAAACTTTTCTCTATTTATGCATTACTGCGCTCTTGGCGGAACAGGGTCCTCGGGAGTCTGCTTGGCTGTCCAGCTGTCGGAGTGAACTCCGCCTCCCGCTCTCCCCACCCTGCGGAGCATGCAGCGGTAATGCAGGTGCCCTGGCGGGGGTGGGGGGAGGCGGCGCCGCTGTCCGGATGTCGCTGCGAGGGCACGGCGGCGACAGCATTGTCAGTGGGGACGGGACGGAAGCGGGGCAGGCGAAGACGAGGACGGGGGCGTCAGAGATGGCGTCAGCGGCGGCCAGAAAGCGTGGGTGGAGGAGGCAACAGCCCGATGGGGCGTCGGGGCGAGGGGGAGTGTGTTAACGCGATGGGGAGTGCGATGTGATGGGTCGCCAAAGGGGGACACTGTGGAGCGAGGACGCTGCGAGCGAGGTGGAATAAAGGCAGACTCGCACTGCGTGGTGAAAGTTGGAAAGGAAATTTATTTGTTTGTTTTCGGAATTGCATGTGGTGTAATGTTCTATGACCGTGATGTGTGATACACTTTAAATTTATTTGCATTGTTGCAATTCTTCTTTAGGGCAACGCCTGTAAAGAACTGTCTTTAATATGATGGATATTACGTGAAAACGTGAGATGATGAGCATGATGGGACAGTTGATGTTGGATACAGGAGGCTTGAAATATGCGAAGTACTGCCTGTGGACTGCAATAGTAGTTGTTGCTGATGTTATGATTATTATTATCATCTTAATAAAATTCTCTAAGTCTCGAATTGCATTCAAAACTATTGTTCAAATACCTCAGCAATATTAAGTAAATGTTAAAATGTTATAGTGTTATGTTTATATTGCACTATAGTATTATTAAAATTGATAGAGCCCCTCATAAACGGCATTAGAAACAAACAAAAGAAGTCGGAAGCAATTCTTTACTTACTAGGAACTTTAACATTGAGATTTGTTTTGTTAACAGTTGACAATCAATTCCTTGAGGGAATTATATACCTACCTTTAAACGGTTTACAACAAATTAAACAGTCTCATATGGTCACCGTATCCCAGAAGCAAGCATTCACGGTTGGCGATATAAAGCAGATTACTGAAAAAATATTCCCATCAAAAAGGCAAAAGTTTTTTTTTTTAATGTCTGGAAATAAATACAATAAAAGCGTACCATAAAAAAGGATGAAAATGGCCGGAGCGAAGCGGGGAAGGAGCGGAGCGGGGGGAGGAGCGAAGCAGGGGAGGTGCGGCGCGGGGGATGGTGCGGCGCGGGAGGTTCGGAGCGGGGGAGGTGCGGAGCGGGGGAGATTGCGGAGCGGGGAGGTGCGGAGCGGGGGAGGTGCGGAGGCGGGGGAGGTGCGGAGGGGGGAGGTCGGAGCGGGGGAAGGTGCGGAGCGGGGACGGAGCGAGCGGGAACGGAGCGGAGCGGGGAGGAGGCGGAGCGGAGCGGGAAGGAGAAGAGCGGGGAAGGAGAAGAGCGGGGAAGGAGAAGAGCGGAAGGAGAAGAGCGGGAAGGAAAAAGCGGGAAGGAGAAGAGCGGGGGAAGGAGAAGAAAGCGGGAAGGGAAGACGGGAAGGAGAAGAGCGGGACGGAGCGGAGCGGGCACGAAGCGAGCGGGACGGAAGCGGGAGCGGGACGGAGCGGAGCGGGGACGGAGCGGGACGAGCGGGAGCGGGGACGGGGCGGGCGGGGACGGAGCGGAGCGGGGACGGAGCGGGCGGGGACGGAGGCGGGGCGGGGACGGAGCGAGCGGGGAGGAGCGAGCGGGACGGAGCGGAGCGGGACGGAGCGAGGGGGGGACGGACGGAGCGGGACGGAGCGGAGCGGGACGGACGGAGCGGGGACGGAGCGGAGCTGGGACGGAGCGGAGCGGGGACGGAGCGGGGCGGGGACGGAGCGGGGCGGGGACTGGAAGCGGAGCGGGGACGGAGCGGGGGGGGACGGAGCGGAAGCGGGAGGGCGGGGCGGCGGACGGAGCGGGCGCGGGGACGGAGGCGGAGCGGGACGGAGCGGGGACGGGGACGGAAGCGGAAGCGGGATCGGAGCGGGACGGTAGCGGAGCGGACGGGCGGAGCGAGGGCCGGGCGGGGCGGGGACGGAGGGGGGCGGGGACGGACGGAGCGGGTCGGAGCGGAGCGATGAGGAGTGGAGAGCGGGCCGAGCGAGATGAGTCTGAGAAGGAGATGAGACTGAGCGGAGATGAGACGGAGTGAATGTAGAAAGAGAGGCCCCAGGACGGGGCGGGAGGGGACAGAGCGGTCAGCACGGGCCGTGGCCGCGTGGCGTTGCGGCATGGAGCTAAGGACGGTCGACGTGAAATATTCATTGCGTGTGCTTGTTTGTCGCCGTCGCGCGCCCTTCTCCGCTCCGCTACCTTTTGCCGCTCCGCGCCCGACCTCCATCCGCTGGCCCCTGTCGGCCCCGGCCCTCCCGTCCCACGCCCAGCCGCCTTCGTGATGGGCGACTCCCTGACAGCCCTCGTCGCCACGGTGACTTCGGAGTAGGGAAAGGGGCATGTGATATTCAGTATTGAGGCGAAGATTTACCAGTGCTCTTCTTTAATCGTGTTTTTTCATGCTGCTCATTTCAATTTTACACAATTTTTAAACTTAATTTCTCTTAAAATTCTAAGCTATCGGAAGGTAATTTCATTTTTTTGGCGAGTGGGAATCAAAAGAGCATCTCAAGATATTGTTGATCCAATTTTAGAAATATTTGACAGACAGCACGGAGGGAGAAAGGTGTGGAGTTTTAAGGAGGCATCTAGTTTTATTTGTGAATGTTTTGCCAACCCTGTAAAATACTGGGCTAGCATTTAAGGTATGTTTTGTGACTTAATGCGATTAAATTTAGTTTTCCGTGTAATGGTTTTAATGATTGTATATATCAGGGCAGCCACTGTGCGATGTTTTATAGTTATTCAAGTTTTATTCGCACAATAAAATGTCATCGTGTTTTCTATTAATATTCCAACTAAATTTGAAAAATGCAATAATTTGATTCGCTTCAATTTACTCAGGCTTCTCTGCTGTTCAATCCGACAAAAAGTAGTGTACAGCAGCGAAAATAAAACAATGCCCAATGACATTACATTGGCTGTAGCTCTCGATATAATCTCTCCTGAAATATTTTGATGTGATCATCTTCAATATTTTTACGAAGAATAACTTGGCTGATTTATGAGCGTTTCATGTATTCCATTCTGATTGTTGACAAGACTAGCATGAAAGTATTACGAGACACTCCTTTAGGCGTGACATAGACGCATCGTTTGGCAGACGTATTTCTGGTATGCAATTAGTAGAACACAAAAAAGGAAACCGAAATTTCTTTTAGTAAAATGGTCAGAAAAATTGGCCGTTTTCACGGTTACGTTTCAGCACATGGACCGGAACCACAACACCCTGGTATAACATGTAGAATTGAATAAATTGTAACTAGCTAGACTCATACGATCATTCCGTACTTTGTAAACCGTTGTATTGAAAGTGCGGGTAACTTAATACTGGATCTTAACTTTGGATTGCTAGGACTTAAACTTTTCGTTACAGTAGTGCTGCACAAATGCGACGGCCATGTCGGCCCAAACTGCCCCGCGGGCGTCCGCTGCAGATTCCTGTCTGCCAGACTTCTCTCAATAGATGAGTCGCAAACTCCTTTCCTTTATTCCACATTTCCCTCAATCAGCTATGTGAACAGCAACCTCCTTTCTGCCCTCGGGGTAACTCGGCGAGAAACAGCTCATCGGTTTCCGGAGGCGAGCGCTGGATCGTGGCACACCAAGTGGGCCGCCCACTTCATTGGTTGATTAATTGACTAGTGAGTCCGGACGCGTTAATTTCTAAGTTCATTAGTCTTGAATGTGTAGTGCGAGGTTTATGGGGGAAGGAGGCGGTGATATTCTCCAGCTGGATGGTGAGATCCGGCGCCGAACTACACGTCAGCTTGCAGGGCTATTTGCCATCAGCGGGGCACCGCCCCAGGCGGAACAAGCTCGAAGCTATGGAACAATCTCCCGGTAAGTGTGTGGTAGTGTAGTGCACGTAAGTGTGTATGAATAAAGAGTGAAGATATGGCAAGGAAGAGGAGGGAAAGACCGCAGGCGATCTATTGTCCGTTTGTTAGGGTACTGCTCGACATTCGCTTGGTGTTGATGGGAGAAACCACGAAATACTACCGATCAGAGCAGCCGGTCGCTAGAAGTCTTCTCGATTCAGCGACTGAATTCGACCTAGCTGTCCAGCTAGTGTTTAAGATCCGGCCACCGTGAGGATCGAACATTAGGACCTCCCGGTCAGTGGCATGGCACCGCACACTTGAGCAGCTCTGCAATACAGCCTGTATTTTGTACGATAAAACATAATATTGCCGAGCGATGAAAAATAAATTTACAAGAACATCAAATCGACACTTTAATTGTGTCGTGGAATGTTATTTCTTTCCCTTTCTTATCAGACCACACCTGCTACAGAGTAGGGTTCCTGGAAGAGCGAAATCTCCAAACATGGAATAGAAGATTAAAAAATGTGTCATGTTGTAGAATAGTGCTGAAGTTATATAACTCGGGAAATATAACTTCTACCCACATATACCCACCGTCTCTTTATAGTCCTCCCAAAAACTCGTTCCCCAACAAAACTCACTTGTGGCCACAGTGATTTTGTCCGTGTATGGACAATTTTAAGCATCTAAAAACCATAGTGCCGGGGTATAAGGTATTGTAATGTGTCACAGTCATGTGTTCCCTGAATGAGCTCGTAAATCGAATTTTGCTGAAAATAAGATACGTAAGACACTGGTTTTTCGATTTTTTTCTGTACATTTGTGAATAAGAATGTAAGTAAAATTCCATCTGGTTAATGAATAGTGGGCGTGTGCATTCACGATCGCAGCATAACTATAATTACATCAGAACCGAAAATAAATATAATAAATTCACAAACCGTAAAAAGGTAGGTTATGTTGTTTGATTATTCACGGGACAAACTGTTGTAGATCATTGACTTCAAATTTGTTGACCAAAGTACAAGGGCAGTAGAAAAAATCACAGGATGGTAAGGTGTTTCTTCATCAGATGATTCAAGTAAATATTCAGGATCTGTACGGGAAAACTGTGCGTGAATAACTGTGCGTGAATAAGGCAATTTGTCTTCATTTACGTCCTTGTTTATTTGTGGATAGCTGATTAAGTTAAATTAAACCTTCAACGCAGAATGACGTCTTTCAGCTCTATTCGCGGGCACACGTCCCTAGAAGTCCAGGGATTTTCTTCTCTGAGGCGGGAGGCGAATGGAGGCAGAAGCTCGTCGTAGAGGCGCTGTGAGTTGTATACCTGCTAGCGCGCTGACGTACAAAGCCTCTTTCCTTTGAGCAGCCTTGGCATGCTACCACCCCAACCCACGTCCCCCGTTGAAGTGTTAAAAGGCAGAGACATTTCGATTTAAGTAAGTATTTTTTCGCCTTTTTCTTCTGTTAATCTCTATTCTAAATATTGGAAAAACTTCCGTTTTCAATGGAACACATTCAGTTTTTTATATACGGGATTTATTGTTTCTTTAATATTAATTTTAATTAGCAAGTATACTCAAAGAAAGGACTGTACCAACCCTATTTGTTTACAAACGTTTTGTTGGAATATAATAAACTTTTGATATACAGCTTCAGTTGAAAGTAGTTAATTGCTTTCCTGTAAAATTTAGTTTGTGTGAGTTATCATCTTATTCGCTGTGGTCACAGGATACAGGAAATGAAAATATTAAGGGATAGATGAGATTCCAAACATTTTTGGCAGTCACTACACTAAAAAATGATTAGGTGTGACAAAAAAACTTTCAATACCAGAATTGATAGAAAATACTCTCTGTAAAGCTAAAAACAATTCAATCCTCACCAATTAATACAGTAAAACTTCAAACGTAAACCAACATGAAATATTTAGAGAGAAGAAAATGATACAAGGAAAATAGTTTTTCATTAACAAAAATACATTCTTGAGCTGGTGAATTTTTGTACACGGATATCGATTTAACGTGCCCATTTCATAAAGGAAAATAAAACATTCCTCTCGTGTTTGAAAACAGTAACAAAAAGTCTTTGTGAAAACGTGGAATGTTTCGAGTTGAGAGACAAATGAAAGATCGGTAATCACTTTCCCTCCCCTCCCGTGTGCGAGTAATCTCCGGTTTACATGCCGCGTGCAATAACTGGTTGAGAGACCGCGAACTTCCGTGAGTACTTACCAGCAATTAGCGGCGACCTAACTTTCCTTTTTGCAGGGCAATTCGTCGCCCGGGCCGCGGCGCGCGCCGGCGAGCCTTTCTCC
>BOPP01000098.1:39816-60065 GCA_017312745.1 Gryllus bimaculatus
AATAAATAAATAAATAAATAAATAGATAAATAAATAAATAGATAAATAAATAAATAGATAAATAAATAGATAAATAAATAAATAGATAAATAAATAGATAAATAAATAAATTAAATAAATCGTTAGGGCTGTAGTGCCGTAGCGTTCTCGGGCCAGGAGACCCCGGGTTCGAGTCCCGCCTCAGGCACGGGCATATTTGTGTAAGTCTGTATGTTATCCTTTCATCCCTCACCATCATCATCCTCCCATCATCCATACCCCCAGGGCTGATATTGGGGGTTAAAATCGGTATTCAGCTGACAGGCTGATTCCCTCTCAGAAAGGTATTTGCATCTGCTGAAGCAGGATCACGCGTGACCCGAATTGACCATTATGCGAGAAAAATACATAAATAAGTAAATAAATAAATGATAAAATATGCGCCCGACGGAGTATTAATTTTTGTCCGTGAAAAGTGTCGTTACGCACTACTGAGTAATCGGTCCCACCGCTGCCCCTCGTCACCTCCCACCTTGCGCCCCCACCTCTCCCCTTGTCACGCTGCGCAACGGCGGCCGCCCGTAAACTGGTATAATCGCCATCATTGCGGAACTTTCCCTGCGTGGCTAATGCAATATGCGGGAACTAACACTTTGAATTATTAATATTGTTTTTTGTCGCCAATAGTCAGCCCCGAAAGGCATTGTGCGAGCACTACTATTCGGGGTTGCTGTAATATTCCCGTATGTGTAGTGCATGTTTTCCTCATTATGTAACGGTGACCTTCCCCGCTGGATGGTAAGATCTGGCGCCGACGTACCGTCGGCTAGTAGGCTTTCCCCAACCAGGTATCTATCACCAGCAGAGCCCCGCCTCAGCCGGGACTGGCTCTATGCTCCCAACTGGTCTCCCGGCATGTGTTACAGTCTAGCGCATGTTAGTGTAAGAAAGAGGAAGGGAAGATTGCGCGCGGTCCGTGGCCCTTTTGTTACTGTGCTTTTCCGGAATTCGCCCGATGTTGATCGAAAAATATAAACAACGGAAAACTGCCGATCAGAGCAGCCGGCCTCTAGCATTCTCCTCCATACCACGACTGAATTCGATTTAGCTAGTGTCGACAATCATGCCACTGTTCAAAACCAAACCTAGGACCTCCCGGTCAGAGGCACAGCAGTGACATCAGTTGATGCACTGAGCCGTTTATCCTGGTCCTAGTGTTGGAGACCTGTCGTTGGCAGATTTTCCACACTAGCTAAATGGCTGAGTACCCACTCAAACGGACCACAGACCGTAATCTGTCCTCCCTCTTACTTGTCTTACTCTCTCCCCTTACTAATACACTCAATTACATGCACTACATATTACATTCCGGGAGACCAGACGGGAGCTCAGTGATAGAGCTTGTCGGGCTAGAGCGGTGCCCGACTGAGAGAAGCATAACTGGAGGGGGAAATCCCGATATGTTGGTCGGTGCCGGATCTCACCAGCCAGCGGGGAAAAGTACTGCCACTTCTCATGATAACACATTCACTATACTACTGAAACTAAACAACATAGCACGTGCCTGGCAACATCTAGTAAGGAAGCACTCGAAGCAGTACAGCTGCAGTGCAAAGTATTTGAATTGCACGCCCGGAAGGAAAACAACTCGACAACGAAAATGTTTGACCAGTAACAAATTGAAACAGTCTTTAGAAACAACAATAAATATGTATTTTATTCTTTTGAGTATAATTAAGGGGTCCTCTGAATACGAAATAGAGAATTTACACCATGTGTTCAAAAGTATCCGAGCGCGTCCAAAATGGTGTTATGGTATGGTCGTGTTTTTCTTGGAGGGGGCTTGCACCCCTTGTTGTTTTGTGTGGCACTATCACGGCACAGGCATACGTTGATGTTTTAAACACCTTCTTGCTTCCCACTGTTGAAGAGCAATTCGGCGATGACTATTGCATCTTACAACAGGATCGAACACCTGTTCATACTGCACGGCCTGTGGCGGAGTGGCTACACGACAATAACATCCCTGTAATGGACTGGCCTGCACAGAGTCCTGACTTGAATCCTAATGAAAACCTGCGGGATGTATTGGGCGCGGACTTCGTGTCAGGTCTCGCCGACCTACACCGATACCTCTCCTCAGTGCAGCCCTCCGTGAAGAATGGGTTGCTATTCCCCAAGATACCTTCCAGCACCTGATTGAAAGTATGCCTTCGAGAGTGAAAGCTGTCATCAAGACTAAGGATGGGCCAACACCCTCTTGAAATTCAGCATTACCGATGGAGGTCGCCATGAGTTGGTAAGTCATTTTCAGCCACGCGTCCGGATACTTTTGATCATGTAATATTACAAAAATATTGATCTTACGATTATGACGGAAATATGTTTTTAGGTTCCTATATGGAAAGAAACATCCATCTTTCTGTGAAAATAAAAACGGTGACACCTAAATTGTTTACTAGACTTTCTATGAAACGAATAATCTCCGTATTTTTTTCAAGTTCTTTGTTTAAATGGGGGCAAAGTGATGTTATAGCAGTAGTGCCTTAGTAGACGTTGCAGTAGTAATCCTAAAATGTCCATATACAGTGATTTATTTCGTTAGTGGAACTGCAATTTTAATTTCAATATCAGTTTCACGAGTTGTATTGAAAAATTTTTTGAACGGAAATTTTTAATGCAAACTAATTGCAACGTTGAAGAATAGGGATTATTATAATCTCTTATATTCTTTCGTGACATATTCTAACATTAAATGTTTCACGGGCATTATCCACCCATTCTGTAAAATGTTGAAGTTCCTCCTTTTTTTTAATCCTTTCTGTGACACCAAACAGCCTGCCTACCGACAGGAGATGGGTCTCTCTTTGCATCAGGCGGATTACCCGCATCACTTTACTGTGGTTAAATATTGGAGTTGAGATTACCTTTCTTCTATGTAGCTGCGCAATAATGAAAGAAAGAAAGACTCCCCCAACCCATATTCAATAAAAATTGGAGTTTGCCCTTTTGGACATTGCGAGGTTCAAATGTGCGGTATTATAACCCAGGTTTACCTTGTATATTATCACTTAGTCATTAAAAAATATATGAATACGGTATATGTGATGTTTTTACACTACGAATTTACTGAGTCTCTTGAAGAATATTCAAGGTTACAGGTTTGAGATCATTTACACTATGCAAGACGGTAAACATGTTGATTCAAGTCGCCTATTTTTTTTTTTTTTTTTACACAGTAATTTATTACATTTCGATGCGCTTCCGGAATGTTCCTTTCACATAGGCTTCCCTCCAACCACTCATAAGTACTAAATATGATGTTTGGGCCAATTATTCGCGGTGATAGGTGAGTGTTACATACTTTCTCACACTATTTGAATTTTCCTTGAAAGCACGACAATCAGTTACATTTTTGAAATTTAATATTTTCAGTGTTTTAACACATTTCGTCAGTAATATTTATTTTTAAATATCACATAATGTAATTAACAATCCCATATACACATTTTAATTAAATGAAGGCAAGAGAAACACTAAAAGATTTTTCTCTGAAATTCTGGAATTATAGTTATTTTAAACAAAATTCTAAGAAATAATTTTGAGAGTTTTCAGAAACAAACTCCTTCTAAGCAAGAATATTTAACTTGAACTCCATCATTTCATTTAATATATATTTTTATTTAAGATGATCTATCCTCGACTGGTTGGTTGGTTGTTAGTGATTCCGGGCGCTTCAACTACTGAGTTCATTAGTTCCGTACGTGTAGTGCATTTTTTCCTCGGGAGGCAGCGGTGATCTTCCCTCGCTGGATGGCGATATCCAGCGCCGACTTACCGTTGGTTACTGGGGTTTCGCCCAACCAAGTATCTCCCACCAGCGGAGCACCGCCCCAGCAGGTACAAGCTCTAAGCTTCAGACAGGTCGCCGGCATGTGTGGTTGTGCATGTTAGTGTCAGTGTGTGTAGATCGGTCAAGGAAGATGAATGAAAATTCGCGAACGGCCCATGACCCCTTTGTTAGGGTGCTACTCTGGCATTCGCCTGGTGTTGAACGGAGAAACCATGGAAAACTACTAATCAGAGCAGCCGGTTCCTAGAATTCTCCTCCAGACAGCGACTGAATTTGACCTAGCTGACAAGCTAGTATAAAAAATGTTTCGTCTGTCGAGACTCGAAACCAGGACCTCCCAGTCAGAGGCACTGCATTGACATCAGTTAATGCACTGAGTCCTCTCTCCCGGTATGCACTATCCTTCTTAGAACCTCATTTCCAAGTCAGAAATCTGACCTCGGCGCAAGTTGCCTAAACAGACCAACTGTAATCTCCTCCGTGTGGTACGCTCAACCGTATCCTCCGCGAGGTACGTCGCTCATACGCGCCAGTGGAATACTTTCATTTCGCGCGAAGGTCACCCACAAATTATCATTTGGGCAACGGTCCAGAGCACGCGGGTGCGCGCACGGAAGACAAATGGCCACTTTGCATGCGCCCCCGGGCGGCCCTAAGGCCCTCGCGCGCGCCGGATGCCCTCCCCGACGGAGAACTCTGCCGGGAAGGCGCATAATGTAATCATCAATCGGCCCAAATTCTCTCCCTGCGCGCTCGCTCTCCGCAGATTCACTACTGAAATCCTCTTAATCAACACTCCGGGCGCCTGCCCGGGCAGCCGATGACACCCTGACGGCTCCAACTCAGCGCCTCGCCGGGAAGACGTGTACTTACAATGTGAGTATAAATCGCTCAGAGATTTCTTCGCAATTTTCTCCCTTCCATTGCGTGGGTTGACTGAGCTCATTCAGGCGACATTATTCTACCCAGATCTTCAAATCGATATTACTATTGCGACATTAAAGTAGAATTAGTGGTTTGCGGCAGCAAAAATTCTGCTGAACAAATCCACACAAATTGGTTTTCTCAAACGTGTCACGCACAATCGTCAACAATAACAAATAAAATTCGTCTGTATAGCTCTGCAATGAATTATATATTTTAACTAATTCAAACTCCGCAAATGCGGATCCGGTTGGCCGAGATCACAGAGTCTGTGGCGATCTCGAGCCGAAGGATCGCGGGTTATAGTCCCGTCTCTTGCATGGTTGTATTTGTTTTCGTTCTTTTACCTCTCATCATCACCATATGAGTTTGTTTAGTGGACGTATATCCCTAACGTTAATTAATAAATGGCGCTAATGACCTCGTTGTTAATGCGACCTTACTTGAACTAAAAAATACTACAATACCACCGTGTAGTGTATAAGACTACAACAGTTCTTTTCATAATAAGAATAACAAAAACGTTGCTACTCCCTAACGCACGTGACTAGCAAATGTTTAATGGCGGGGAACGTATTTCTTGGAACCTTGCTGTCGCATGACGTCAGCTGTCATAAGCAGTGACACAATGAATAGGAGAATTCACCAGATACATATCTTACGAGATATACAAGTATGTGCACTCGACCACCGTTAACGGCGTATGCAAGACACGCGAGAATGAAGACACTGGGTAATGCTCAGTAGAGTCATTTGCAGATATCAAAATACGAGTTAGGGATTAAAATTCGATGTGCCTACGTTAGTAATTTGTTTTGATGGTCTTGTATGATTTCCTTCACGAAATGTAAATGTAATTTTTGTGCCTAGGCTACATGTCGAATAGCTAGGAAGTTGATGTTTTGTGACATTTAGTGTAGCCGTCTCTTTCCTTTGTTACGTCAGACAAGTGGCCAAATTCCTCGTGCGAACTCTTCGCGCAATATGAGAATAAACGAAATAATACTATCAAATGTATTAGTATTTTTCAGTCAAATTCCAAACTCTTTCATTGTTTTTTTATTTTCCTCGAGTTCTTGGGTATCTAAGTAGCGAATTCAGAAATTACATTTTTCCTTATTGCAAACAGATGCCAGGCCATATGTTTTCATGTGCTTGTGCGTGCGTGAGTGTGATGACGTGGCAGTTGTATACACCAATCGATATACATATATATACATATATCGATGCCTGATTTCTCATCGAAACTCAAGTACACGACTGTTGTGGATGAAGCGGTTGCCTCTAATTCCATCCCTGGCAGCTCGCTAGGTTCTGTCGGTAATAAAGTTTTTCGATTCACAGAAAATGACGCCGATCAAAATCCACTATTAGCTGTGATGTGTGTCTGGACCGGGCTTTATGAGCCAACATATGGTGTGTCGCTGGTGCCGGGAATTCTCAGAAGGTTGACTAAAGGTTGGCCATTTCCTTATTTCACAAAATTATCATGAACAATATGTTGTTTAAGAAAGTGTGTTCTAGGTGGGTGCCGAAGCAACTGACAAACGAAAACAAACGCATGGGATTCGTATTGTCATTTCTGGAGCGGCACTAGCGATGAGATTCTGGATCGGTTTGTCAGGCGATGAAACGTGGATTGCACATATTACCCTAGAAATCAAACAACATTTAATACATTGACGTCATTGTTGACCAAATTCAAGCAAATTTAGTCGATACGGAATGTGTTATGCGGAATGTTGCCCGACAGCATGTGCATTCTGCTCTTTGAGTTCCTAGCCAAATTTGATAGGGGAAACGCCGAATGTTAGATATGAACACTACCGAATTTGCGAAGGTCTATTCAGAATATGCGATGGAATATAGTTTTTCTGCGCAATAACGCTGGCCCACACTCAACATGACTCACAACAGAATTTTGCAGCAATTCTGAAGGAAAGTGCTTGACCATTCACCGTGTAGACAGGATTTGGCCGCCAACAATTTTCGTTTTTCTTTTACTTCAAGGAATTCCCGTAGCATTTGCATCACGTGTGTGACTGCGCCGTAGATTTGCATGTGGCTGAGAAATACTAGTACCTATCCACTTTTTTCCCCTACGCAGTCCTACTGAGGAGGCGGGAATTTATTTATTTTCTAGTCTACACAGTGTACTACTGCTTTACGGCTTAAGCAGCTAAAAGGGAGGGGAGTTTTCCTTAATATCTAACTAAAACTTTCATTTTAACCTAATATAATTGTGTAGTTAAGTAAGTAGTCGCTTTGACATACCTAACTTGAATCCAAAAAGTAGGTATTTTCTTAATACTGCATGATGTCCTTCCTTCTTTCTCGGTAACTTTTTATATATTTTTCATTCATGTATGACTCATACTTATTTCATTACATACATAAACATTCATTCATTTCATTCACTCACACTGCACCACACTACACTTGAACACATTCTTCCCCGCGGCACTGCCTCGACTGAAGGTGTCCATTGGGAGACGTAGCAGGTGGCGCCAGACGTGGCAATATTTCAAATGAACTATTATTATGCATACTTTTTATGACAAACCGAAAAACACATTTCATGATGTAAATGTTAATGCTTGCATTAAAATCATTGAACGGAATCTTTATTTCTAATTTTCTATGCGCTTGGAAATTGACAGAAAACCATACAATCTCCAGCCTTTGAGAAATGTCCTTGAATTTCTTACGGGAAGTATGCTGAAAGTATGTTTCCCCTGGTCGTCTAAAAAAAGAAAATATTTCCAATATAAAACATTATTGTAGCAGATACATAACAGGTTTAAGTACTTTTCCTCAATATCGACAAAATCGGCAGATGACGCCCACGCTCATTGGGAGACGTGACAGGTGGGGCGCGGCGTCACGATCACCTGCGTCCCTCGCCCGATGGTTCGTCTCCCCCTCCGCGTTCGGCTCCTCCGCTTGCTCCCACAAGGTAGACAGCGTGTCGCGTGGCATGGTGCGAAAGGAGAAGCCGTCGTGTTTCGGTCCTTTCCAAAGATAAGACCGATGCGTGTCGCTGTTCGCCTCTCGGCCAGTGTCGCGCCGGATGCGCGGCGCCTTCCGACCCAACGCCCTTACAAGTGCCGTTGGCGAGCGCCTTTGAAGCTACGGCAAGGGTTGTTTTTTTACACCCAGAACGCCGAACACGTCGGTGTTTCTAGGGTATCTGTTGGGTGAGATTGGGGAGGTCTGCGAGCGCAGCACGGTTTTCCGCAAAACGAATCGGTCGGAGGATGGAGGGAAGGGCCGCCGCGAATACTGTACTTCAGCTTCTGAGTCAATGACCCCCATCTCGATCAGGTTTTCGTCCAGTTTCCCTGATTCTTGAGCAAATGCTAGATGGTAACTTGAAATTAACTTACCATTTTACCATTACCTTTTCTCCTCATGTCAGTGATCCAATCAGTGGTTTGTGTCAAAAATGACTTAAGGGCGGGAATATATTTTCACCAAACGCCCCTGTCTATAACTACTACAATCGACGTAGTACGAGTAATCATATTCATCAGGTGAGATTTCCACACGCATAGGCAATTAGAAATAAATATTCATTTCAATGATTTTAATGCAAGCACTTACATCATGAAATGTGTTTTTCGGTTGGTCATAAAAAGTATTCATCATAATAGTTCATTTGAAATAGTGGAATTCGACCTTACAAAATATGCCAACATTTCTGCTTTCCTTCATTCATTGCTTTTTCTCAGAATACTTTCTCTCCTCAACATATGTAAAGTACTCTATTTGTGTGGTATAATTGTTACCCATCCGCATAATCTCGTAATTGACACATTAGTCATATTATTAAAATTGTCAAGACTTTGAGACAATGTTATAAACTTCTATTCTACGAATTGCATTTTCTTACAATGAATTTCGCACAGAATAAAATGGCATAAAATTTTGGTAGAATATTTCATGCTTTCGTCTGATACCAATTTGTGTTTGGTAATAAAATAAGTTGGCAATATTGTGTTGAAAAAAGTATGATATAATTTGAACGTAGATTTCCTCTGACCCACGTAGCAAGCAATTGAGATAAAGCATTGTTTCTATATTTTTGAAAGGTTTTAAAATTAATTATCTTTGGTATAAAGACTATGTGTTTACATAACAAAGGAAGGGTATTGTAATGCTGCTACGAAAAGTTACGATTTCTCGTCAGAAATATTCGTGATTATGGCTCCCTGATATCGAAAAGAGGATAAATCTTGTTCTTGAATGTAGTAAATTACTCCATCTAACAGTTTGTGCGCACAAAGCGACTCTCTGTCTGTATATGGCCAACACTAATACCTAAACTGTTCAGAATATTTACTCAAAAACTTATATTGCCCGATCAATCTGGCCAAACTCAAGACCCTGCTAATTTGCAACGGATATTTTTATATTTGGCGATACTTTACATGAAGGCTCAAACATTTTCAAGCCTTCAACATTTTATTAAAAATAGCTCTAAATGTTTGTTTTTCTCAGATAGAGAAAAATATGCCAAAAATAGTGCAGTCCCATTTTCATTAATCTCTCTAAATTTCCAAAAATTGCACAAGATCGATTTTTTCAGTGTCCTACAAAAACTGCAATACATATGATAGAGGGTTTTGTTTAATGAAATCTATTGTCAAATAGTTATCTTTAAAACGTGTCATGTGCAGTATTTTGGAAATACGAATAGTTTTGGAACAAATTTGTATCAAGTATTCAACATTTTTCGAATAATATTTTCTCAAAAACGACTCCAATATTTCCCACTTTTTTTAAAAATAAAAAAATTATGGTTACGGAAGTGACGAAAGTTCCATGTTCATTGAAATAACAGAATTTTCGAAAATTGCGAAGTACAAAAGAATGTATGTGCGCTCCAACACCACTAGTTTGTATTTTATCATTGAGAGATAACTTTTATAATTATGAGGCAGCCAGATAACAATATGCGTCCTGTGAACGAAATCTAATGGGATTATATACCAGAGAGTCACATTTTAATTAGTTTCTCTTTTCACAAGCTAGCTGTTCGGCGCTGAAACGATAAAATCATAACGGCAACCGAAATTAAATTAGTTGATTTTATTTTGATATTGGGTTTTATTTCTTTCAGAGAGTGATTCCACTCCGCTGAAGTTTCTCTCCGGGTGATTTAATCTCACCGTTCGACATTATTTGTATTTCGTATGTCAAGGGTTTTGTAGATGTTGCCGCGACAAACAGTAAACAAATGTGATTGTAGTACAATTAGGTTAGAAGTAGAATTGTCATAACTGTATAGCAAAAATAGTTCTTTTGCAGTAATTACCAACAGTAAATCGATTCATTTTAACTGACAATTCATTGAAAATAATAATGGAAAATAATAACACTCTCAAATGTCTTTATAAAATGAAGTCGACATTCTTCATCGAATTTTCGGTAAGTTGACGAATATGCTTACGCAAAGATTTGATGACAAATGCTTGCGAATATGCTCCGTTCAAGACTAGTACCTATGTAGAAAAATACGAATGTGTCTCCGAAGTCTTCGTTATTAATTCGACATGGTTTTTAGAATTAAATTTATTTAATATCAAAAATTATTAAAAACTGTGCGTGACACACTATGGCGAGAAGTGTATAATGTGCAAGTTTTCTTCAATTCAGAGATCTCTACTGTAAACTATACGTAAGCGTTTCTGGCACGAATTGATCAGAATATACTCGATCAGTGGAATAAAGTATTTGCAACGGCAAATTAGCTACAGATTTAGGATATTATCTCTCATCGTGCTCTTGGTGATGGAATCGACTGCTGCGAGGACATGATGAACGATAATTTGAATAACTATATTCTCAACTTACCTCTAGAAAAGTGCACTGGCAGTGTTATTACCTTTTTGTCAAGACACAAAACAAGGAGCCATCTCTGCTATTTCTTAAAGAATGAAGATAACCAGACGAAAACTCTGATCGAAATGGGGATCATTGACTCTGAAGCTGAGATATAAACATTGCTAGAGGCATATTTAGTCTTTCCGAATTTCAAAAAGGCAACTAATTCTTTAAACATCATTGTTAAACTCACATTTTTTATTTTCACTTTCTCGCTACGGAGTAGAGAGCGTCAAATCGTTCAGCCGATTTTCTCCAAAACTGATATTCCTCAATCTGAGTGGCATCGCGTCCACTTGAATTTGATCTGTAATTTTGAACTTTTGATGCTGTCACCTAGTGAATAAGATTACAACGCCGAGTGTTATAGTGATAGACATCTGCATTCCCTGAAAGCATGTTCCTACCTTTGAGGAAGTCATTTTTGTCATTAGACAGTGATTCGTAAATCAAGAGGCAAAGGAATGGTAGAATTCCTAGCTTAATTAAAACCGGCTTACAAGAATCACGTGCGTGGAAATATGCTTCTTATTTGTACAATTTTATTTCTGTAATCTAATCGTCTGGGAGCTATAAGATGTATTTCTTCAGAATATAACAGCGTACTATCTGAAGTAGGAATGAATTTTCGCGAAATATAAGAACGGAGCAGTATGAAGGCTGTCTGACTTTGAAAGAATTCTGATTCTGGACGCGTGGCACAATGAACTTATTTAATGTGTTATAAGTTCATTAAATAAATGTTTCATTTGAGGTTCGTCTGAATTGAGAGACCCAAAATTTTAATTGCCTTACATCGGATAATTGCACCTCGTTCTTTTTCGCATAGGAGTATGCAATTTTTTGTTTGAAATGGGGAAACTATATAGACACCATCTTCCCCTCTATTACTATTAATTAATTAATTAATTAATTAACTATTATGTTATTACCAGTTTCAAACATTTGATATTTCACTATTTGAAGTTTCTTTATTGCAATTAAAATTCGCATCAACCGATTAGAGAACTGTTCTTCCTTTCTGAATAGGCGAGATAGTATTGTTTTCGTACAGGATGGAAAGAATAGGGTCTAAAATCGAAGCCTGCTGGAAAGAATATGGTCTAAAATTGAAGGCTGACAAACGAGAAATTGGCCGATAATTTTGCGTTTAATTTTTGTTGCCTTTTAAAAAACAAACGATTTAATCTTAGCTGTTTTAAAACTTCTGGAAATGATCCTGTAATTAACGAGGCGTTCAATTCTTTTAACAAACAATCCGTAAATTCATCAATGCGGGAGGAATATAATTTTTAGTTCACCGATCTTTTTGATAATTTAATAGAAAGAAGTTTCGAAAAGAAACATTGATTCGAACATTTTTGTGGAAACGTCTGATGTTGAATTTTGTGAGTTAAGGCCTAGTCGGAGATTGGCCGCAATTTCCGAAAAATGTTGGTTGAAGAGACGTTGACGGGTTGACGGGTCGTTCACTTCTCTATCATAATATTACGTTAGTTCTTTTCAGAGATCAATGACAAAACAGAATGATGTGAGGCCTACGTCACAAAAGATTTATCTACGTCAGGGGTGTCCAACTTGCAAGGGCCACAAGTAAATCCTTTAATATGGTTGCGGGCCGTATTATCAATACTCGGGCGATCCACACCTGACTTCCCGTGTTGTTATCTCTTGCTCTGAACGGGGAGAGGGAGAGTGGAACCATGCGTGATATCATGCACACGCAATAAAACACATTGTGATGATTTTGCATTTCTGAATTTTTTAGAAAAAGAAATTCCTTAAGTCTAATCTTGACCGATTTTTTCCGTAATGGGGAGTGTTATCCATGACAGGGCGCGTGTACTAGGCGCGCAGTGATCGCGCCCGATATGGATGAAAGAACATTAACTTTCGACTAATTCCTTTCTCGGGCCACAATAAATGGCATCGCGGGCCGCCAGATGCACAACCCTGACTATGTATTATTGCTCATCCCAGAGTGTAATGGAAATTTTATGCAAATTCATTTGTACATATTATTAACATCAAGTCTTAATAATTTGTCTTCAGAGAATTTATTTATGAATATTGATTTTAAGAAATTTTGCGAGGCACAAAAGTAATTACGCTCTCCAAGACAGTTCAATGCAATCACACATTCCTTCCTAAATCATAAATCATTTTCACTTTATATTTTTTTATTCTGTTTACATTGCGTGTGAATATTTTAATATCAAAGAATATCTGTATCACGACAGAATGTAGAGTTTCAGTCATACAAAAATTAGACGTAGATACATTGCCTTGTCACTTTCATAATATAACTGTGAAAATAAATCCTGAATATTGAGAGCTAATACCTGATCTTACAAATCAATAGCATGTTCTTGTGGGATGCGATAGAGCACGTTGCATGGAGCAACGGAAGCATTTCAAATATCCTATGTCAATTTCTACTAAACGAGCTAGACCTAACAGATATGCCCAAATTAGGCCGTGATTTAGTGAGCACTAGCACTCCAAATATTTTCGTACCGTTTAAGATATCGAAATGCGATATTTGACTTTCAATAGGTGACGTAGGAGTAGGGTTTCCATGTAGTACTTAATTGCTTCCCAACACTTTCCCAGCGAGTTTATTTTAGAGAACGCTGCGGAAACATTTTCTTTCGTTTGTATCATTTGGGAGTACATATTTTAATTTCTTTGTAATCGTTTGAAGATTCTGGCAAATGATTCACGGTGCGCGTGTAGTTTTCTGAACAAGTTCTTCGTATTTTTAGAAAAAACATTCAGCTTCGTTGCATAACAATTCTATAGTTCTGCTTGAGAAAATATATGTTTCTAAAATACGCCCCCAGCGAAATTATTGAAAACCAATTTAGCATTATATTGTGTGCAACCTATGTTATCTTCAGATAGTCAAAAACGTAATTTCACAAAATAAACAAAAAATATTTAGAGTGCTAACAATTGTTGAATCTCGTCTTAATCAAGGCTTATCTGCTAGAGTTCACTCATTCGATAGAAATGGACACCTGACTTATGAAACAATTCTTTGTCTCTCTTCAATGAGCTGCAACATTCCAAAATTTCACAGAATGGTCTGCATTCCCTTGTTCAAGAAAATATTGTTTTTTTTTTACTAATTCGATTATTCCATGATGAGTCTCTTGTCTCGAAAATTTGCTGTTAATCGCTTCTTTCCGGATCTCAGCCTCCTGTCGAAAATTTTCTCGATCAATAGAGAATGAGGTACATGAGAATGACGGAGGATCTGTTCGTCGCTCCGCAAGTTTTGAAGAGGGAACAGAATGTGAACCAAGGGATCGTGTGTGTTCAGAGGCCCTTTGTTTGAAGGTACTGCTTCTGTCCTACCTGAAATCCAGCTGAGGAAACCATGCAAAAGCGGATCAATGGCGTCGCCCTCAATTGTTCTCAACGCAATAGTATCCCGCTTCGACCAGCCATGTAGTTAGAGACGAAAATCCTGGTACAATCTGGACTCTAACGCACTTCAATCCTCCTACTCTATGCAACTCCAGGTGCAAAGTCACATATTCGTAACTACATATGCTAAAACAATGAAAATTATACCCACTACCAAAGAAGATATGCACTAAGAAACGGGTGGTGTTCCATTGCTACATTCTTTCTCGCATTATTTCTTTATTTGCAGTTTTCGAAACTTTAGAGAGTTGAACGAAAATGAAAACACACGCCATTATTTTATGTGTCCATTCTTGTATCCGTACAAAAAGTTGAAGAAAAAATTTGGAGTGAATTTTGAGAAAATATTATTTTCTAAATTGCGTTAATTTCAAGCTTAAATAACGCGAAAAATTATCATTTAGAAAAACTGTACATGTCCTTTTTTAGAGATCTGAATTTTTGACACAGACTTTGCCCAACGCAAAGATCTCTATCTTCAATTTTGCAGTTTTGAAGTGTTAACTTTTTGCAACTTTAAAAAATGTGGAGAGTTCGCCGCTAATGGTATTAACACCACATTGTTTTACTGTTACTTGATACATGTGAGAAGAAAATTTGAAGAAAAAATTCGGGCCGTTTGAGGAAAAAATGTTTAAAACTTTTGAACAATTGCCTGTGTTTCGCGATAATAATAACATGAGAACTACTTATATTTCTGAAAAATGTACATGACCTTATTTCAAAATCTATCATTAAGGAACAGATTTCATCAAAGCAAAAATTTTCTGTATTTAATATTTTAGCTGTACGAAGGCCTCAAACAGTTTTAACTTTTGCAATTTGCAAAAAATCAGAGTTTCCACAAATATGAGACCTGCACCATTCTCTTTAACGTCCTTCATACTATCCAACAACAAAATTTAATAAGAAACAATGTGGCCATTTTATTGAAAATTTGGACGGACAGACAGACGTTTTGCAGTCATTGAATTTGTCGGTAACAAGGACCCACAAAACATGGTTCCTGGCTTCTCCACGTGATAGAGGATTTTCCCCCTAAATTTAGCAAATTTAGCAATCCATACTTTTTCGTTACCAGGGCCCTTAATAAGATTTTCCTGTCGAACATTGTCCGTTTTTCTAAAGTCATCGCATAGAAAGTAAAGATATTGTCTGTTGTTAAAGGCGGAAAATAAGCACAGCAAATTATCAGTTGAAGGTTATTCGAAGAAATACGAAGAAAAAGATGCTCATTATCATCAGAGAAATAAAGCTGAAAGATGTTATAGATGTGTTTGATTGCAATAAAGACACTCCATCCCCTGGAATAACTGCAACTGTTATATTGCAACTATTCTATCATTCCTCAACATAACAAAATTACTTAATTTAAATTATGGACTTAAAATATCTCGTTCTAGCCATGTTTCATTAAAAACTATCATATCAAAATCATCTAATATGAAACTATATTTCTCTATATCTTTTATCTTTGTACGATGACCTCTAACATTTTGATATACAATTTTCAAATTGTCCTTACTTATGCATTTTTTGATATATTAGATAGACTTCATTCTGTAAAATTAACTGTTTTAGGTTCACCATTAACGTATCTAATCCTTTTTAACCTGCCGTTTCAATTCAGTTTATCAAATTCCTCTCTCATGGTCTGAAGTTGTTTCTTTGCAGAATTGTCAAATTTGGATTTATTTCTAATAGCTCTGCGCATTAGTTTTTATTCTTAAGGATTGACATGGCAAGTTCGGGGTTCTTTACAATAACTTTGACAGGACGGTTCTTGTCCGCAAAAAATTATCCAATCTAATGTGGTTTTGGATGTTACCAGCATCACAACATCACTTAGTATCTTTAAATTATTTATATATATATTTACAATATATATTGTGACCCAAGTTACTTTTTTTTATAATTTGTCACATATTATGTCCTTTTTGCTTTTGGAAATGTAAATGAATGGTTGTTGGGGACTAGGGATTCTTTTGAAGGGGGACTTATAATGCCATTGGTACATATAACAATCCTTGGTTTGGTTAGTAATACAAAAAGATAATTTATCACACATGGTAAAACATCATAAGACATATCATAAACATTTGAACATGGAATGAATATTTTATGTGACCCAACGCTTGGTTTATGGCGATTTTTGTGTCATATCTCTAGTAATAAAAGAACATCATTATCATGCCTCTATTAATCACTTAGTCTGAGTATTAACATTTATTATTGTTTTTTATAATATACTGAGATCTCTCTTTATTGTACACCATGGCCATATATCACTCTTGTATTAATTTGTAATTAATGAAAATTTACTCTTTTAGAAACAAAAATATAGCTACATAACGCGGCAAATATTCTTATCTTCCCACTGTCATCACCTTAAACATTCCCCTCGCTCCGGAGCTTCATCATCGTTGTCACTCCATGAATTGAAATATGAACAAAATCTGGCTCTGAATATCCTTACAGTACCAGCTTCCTCCCAGTCGCAACATCCATCCGCGCTGCGATGTGTCGAACGTGGTCGGCCGTTGCGCATACAGCCGCCGGGTGGCCTTGAAGCGCCGCTACCGTTAGTACCAGCCCGTCGCGCCGTTGCTGCCTCCAACCTCCCTTCCAAATGCAGGCCGCCTCGTACCTTCACAGTTTCGCACGATACCATATATCCTTGTTTACTGGCCGTTCCCTTTGTTCAAACACGTCGATCGCGTACGTCAGCCAGCATTCGCACACTATGTTCTTTCCTTCCGACACACGTGCCTACCTCCCGTATCATTATTTCACTGACTTCACGACTCTGCCTCAAATATTCATCATTCATTATCACCGTCTTGTCCTAATCGCCAGTTTCTACTTTTGTCTTCAGTTTTCCTAATACCACTTTACCCGATGCTAACCGATTATATTCACTTTGCTTCACAATCCGAGTCCGCCGCCATACTGCCACCGTTGCCTGCTAGCACGTAACTACCACTCTCGTCCTCCACTCTGCCCACTCGGTCACCTTGATCTCCATCACGATCAGGTGTCCATCACGAGAACTGGTTGACTTACGCACATTCGACACTTGTTGCTCTTTACATAAGAAACGTTATTACGTACAGTAATTAAATTAGGTGGGTGCTTTATGCCGCAATACAGCATTTTTGGCCGTAGAATCCCAGAACTAGTGCGGCTTATCACTGTGGGTGGCCGAGGTTACCACGGTTAAGCTGTAACTTTAGCAGTGATGTCAACGACTGAACGCGATAAGATTCTAACGTGCGGAGCGCTTGCGAGGTGTTGCCTCTACGGGAGCTGGGTTCGAATCCTCACATAGCAACTACTGTACATCAGCGGCAACACAGTTACATTGACAAGTCGTTCACACGGAGGCCCTAGGATCTGACTCACGACTGTGGGGGATTTTTAACACTAGTTAAGCTTCATAACTGGGTCGGAAGCAACCACTGTCTGAAGGAGAGTTCCAGTGGTGAGCGGCTCTGATCGATAGTTTCCGTGGTTCCTCCGATAACTTTCGGTGGTTAAATACAGAATAAAGGGGCAGTACCATTCCAACTGGGTTAAGGAGCGGCCGCACACTTTTTTCTCCCATCAACGTCCCCTCTCCTCCCTTTCCACACCTCTTAAACTTACGTGCGCTTGCACTGCCACGCACGATGGGAGCGCAGAATGGAGCTTAGTGATTGTCCTAGCTTGGGCTGCCTCACTGGGGAGATACCTGGAAAGGGACCACCCCGCCAGTCGATTTGTATGTCTCCGGATCTAACTTTTTAGCGGGGCAGGAACATCGCTACTTCCCGGGATATATCAGGAACTACACTTACGGTACGAAGATTTAGTTGCTGACGCGTCTGGAATCAATTCTCACTCGCTCACTCACATCTCAACAGAATATCGTAACTTTAGTACAAAAATCAATCGTTTCATAATTAATCGATATTAAGTATAGTATAATGGCACTGCTATTTTGGTTTGTTTCCTGAGAACAAATTATTTTTATTATCGATTAGGTAAATTGGGGCAGCTGTCGTTGGATACTCAGTGGCAACATCGAGTCCAGTTTCCATTCCCTCTGTGAGAGAGGTCAAATATATCTTCTTGATTACAAGATAAACAAAATCAGTGTACTTCAATTTGTATCGTGAAATATTGCAACTTGTCAACCACCGTTTCCACTTGATATGGAAAATGACTGATTCTGTATTTGTATAAACAGGAGCTGTGGTGTATTTAGAGAGTCAGAGTTCAATATTTTAAATGAAAAGCTATTTGTGTCTCCAAGTTGCTTCTCTTCTCAGTACGGTACACTCTGTTTTGCACTATATTTTAAGTTATATAAATGAATTAGCATGAGGAGAAAGAGAACAATGCAATTTTTATTTTTAATTTGGAAAGTTGTTCTTTAAGGCAAAGCAAATTGTACCGTGAAGAAAACAGTCACTGTTTAGGGTATAAATGGCACGATTGAGGTAGCTGTACTACGGAGGAAGGGATCAAGTCACCGACAGTTTCTTTTGTCCTCAGTAGTATAATTTTGATGTTGAATGTTTGCAATGTGCATCGCGTTATGCATTCATGCAGTGGCATATCTACGGTATGGCAGACACGGCACGAGCAATGAGAGCCACTCAGAATATATATATTTAGAATATACCCTCTAAAACAAATCCAACAATCCCAATTTGGGACGCAAATTCTATGCTTGTCGTAAGCAACTGAATATATTGATGCGCCTCTGCATGCAGGGATATCACGCATGCAATGCCACTTAATTTTTAAAGATAATGTAAAAATTAGATTTGGTAGATCTGAAGTGGCAGGTTGCTCCAAATGTGAAGAGCTTGGAGCGAAAATTAAGAACACAATTTCGTGTGACAGCGCTACACGCGCAATAGAGACTAACTACGTAACCACAAAACAAGAGCTGATAAATTTTATAAATCAGTGCAAGAAAGTAAGAGAATTGAGCCATGGGGTTGTCGTTTTTCCAAACTCTTTACAATATGTAATTTGTAATAAATGTAGCCAATTGTTGCTTCACAAATATTTATTTCGTTCGACAAATCATTGTTCTAAACAAATATAATATTCTTAAATAGTATTACGCAAAATATATCGCATTTATGATTTCGGTACTGCCCACTTTTCATTAGGCTCGATTCTGTCACTGAAGAGAACGAAAACATGTCAACAACAATTAAACATAAATTCTGATCACATACAAGTTATTTAGTAGAAAGTACAATTTAGTGCTATCACAGTGAATTAACACAAAAATATTGGGCAGGATAATATAACATGTGTGAGTAGTTGAAAAAAGAATGACTTATTCCCTTTCTCCTCACTCCGATTCAAATACTTAAATAATGCCACCACGTCATATTTACTTCCTTTTTACAACCAAATTTTTCAGTGTCCCGTCTTTTTAATTTAATATTGCATCCCGCCTTCACGCTGTCGGAGATTTTGACACCAGAGCCGTCTAAACACTTATACTAATGTTATAGTTTTTGTGGCTGAGTATTTACAATTTAAATAATTGTTAAATTGTTAAAAAACTGCACTGTGCCATGTGTTATTTCCGGTCTTCTTTGGCGTATGTGAGAAATCGAATTCGTCATTGGGAGTGAGTAGTATTTCGTGTTTCCGGGCGCGTCGACTACTTCACTAAGTCCCGCAATTGAAGAGAATATTTTATATAAGGAGGTGGCGCTATTCTTTCCCTGTTGAATGTGGGGTTACAGCGCCGACCTAAACGCCGGCTTCCGGGGAATTTTACCCGACTGGTCTCTCGACGTGCGGTAGTGTAGTTCATGCAAACGTAAGGTGTGTATGTGTAAGGAGAGAGAAAGGTAGAGAATGGAGAAACAAAGGCCGCGCTTGATCGGTGGCTCATTCTTATCCTACTGCTCTGTCATTCGTGTATTATTTATTTAAAAAAACGAAAACTACCGATCAGAGCAGCCGGCCGCTACAATTCTCCTCCAGATGTGGTTGATAACGACTGAGCTCGCATCGAAAGTCCGCCGCGATCGGCTCGAAACCTACGACCTCCCTCTAATTTTCGGGAACTGGCTGGAGTGGAATTGGGCGGGCCGGAGCGTCGCGTCGCTCTCTGGGCGCAGGCCTCTCGGCTTTAATACGGCCCTTCCGTGGCGTCGCG
>BOPP01000098.1:60168-88623 GCA_017312745.1 Gryllus bimaculatus
AGGCAGGGGGCGGGCGTAGCGGCGCGCGCGCCGAGGGCTGACGCGGCCGACCCAACCGTGCGCGCCTTAATGTTCGTGGAGAGCCGAGAATTGCCTTAGTTGAATCCATATGGCTGCCCGTGGAGGGGAGGAGGGCCAGCAGGAGGCTGAGGTAGAGGAGTAGGAGGATTAGAGGGAGGCGAAGGCGAAAGAAGACGGGAAGACGGAATGAGTGGAGGAGGGGATGAAATAACGAATGACTATGAAGCGGATTAGGTGGAGGGGGAAGAGAAATGGAGGGGAGGGAGTGAAAAGGAGAACGGGATGATGGTTTAGGTCGAGGAGATGATGAAACAGTAGAAGTAGAACACGTAGTAGAAAAGTGACTAGTTGAAGGAGAGGGCAAATGCAGAGGTAATGGAGAAGGAAAATCACAGGGAAAGGAGGTTCAGGAGGCAGCAAAGGATTGAAGGGATAGAAGAGAAAAGGAGATTAGAAAATAGTGGAAATATGTGAATACGCAGCACTTGGCGAAAAGCTTTCTTGAATGATAAATTAAACGGGAAGAAGAAACGGAAAAAATTCTAGTGAGGAATATGGCGAGGGACGTAAAAATGTACGTGAGAGAGTCGAAAAGTGTAAATGAAAAGAGGAAGGAAAAGCTGGTAAAGGAAACAACTTGGCTGTGTCAGTGTAACAACGTTTCGTGTCACGACGCCTGCCAGTAAGAGCAATTAGGATAAAACGTGAATTGAAGGACAGGGAAACGCAACGTTGAGAAAAGATAAAGTAAGAAAAAACTGGTGTGTATAAGAGCGTGTGATGGTGGCAAAAAATATATATTTTTTAAAAATTATTGCTAGCAAACAGATAAAGTATATGTCATGTTTGGAGTGAAGTGCAACGTAATACGGTCAGTGATACAATAGAAAATAAACGGAGAGGTAGTGATGCAACGAAATGAATTCCAGCATTAATTTAAAGAGAGCGAGGCTGGCCTTGCAATTTACATCGATGAGATAATACGCTTTTTTAACTTATTCCAAGGCGTATTAGTATTAAACAGTATGCCATTTTACAGCCTAATTTTGTGAACTGCTTTTACATTTTCATCCACGAAATTCAGAAGTGGCCTACCTGTATGCCCGAGGTGTCTAAAAGCGTTTCGGACATACTGCTTCGGTTCGAAGGGTCACAGGTTCGAGTCCCGCCTTGGGCATGGTTGTATTGCCTGTCCCTTTTCTCTCATGTATGAGTTGTCTCGGAGGGCCCCGCTTTTTTGCTGGCTCGAGATCAGAGGAGCCCGCAAGTGTGTTGGTATATAGTGTATGGTCGAATATGAGTCCCATCGGGATATAAAGGGTAAGGTGGATAAAAGTCGGTTGGATAAAAGCTCTAAAAAGAAGAAATTCAGAAGTGATTTTATTAAACAATTCAAGACAACCTGTGTTATGAGGTTTCTGTTGGTTTCGGAAAACAATGGCTGTTAGTGGTGGTGCTCGTTTAAATGAGTTACGAGAATGTGGGAGACGAACATTCGGTCTTGTTGGCATTGAAGTTTTCCTTATGGTAAACCCTACATTCTAACACTTAAATAACATATGCTGGAGCTTTTTTACAAGTGCGCAATTAAAGTCTCTTGTAATATCCATCTTTAGCGTAAGGGTAGGAATTCGGGACCTCAAGGAAAAATGGACAAACGTGTGAAGCCTTCAGCTACTCTGGGTTTAACAAGCAGTGTCAGGTTATTGCGCCCGATTTTGTAAAGTGTGGTGGTAGTGTCGTATCTTTTGTATCAAAATTTCATTATTTACCGACTGTTACTATTGCCTTTTCTTCTCTTGCTGTCTTTGGGCTACGCAGATAGCATATCTCGTGTAAAATATGCGCCACCGACATTTACAATACACACTCACATACGTATGCATGTATGCTCGTAAGATACATTCGTCTCCATACATACCTTTTCCTCCAAAGTGCGGTCATGGTGTAATGGCTAACGCATATGCCTTCCAGCGCTTCGATCTTTAGGTAATGTAACTGGAACTTGTAGTGTACGAAACGAGTTCTGCGAAGGATTCCCCTGTTTCCTCTGTGTCTTACCCCCACTTACTGCATCATTATTCACTTGATAATCGTTGTCACTTGCTCATTACATCACACATGGACATGAGGGACTTAAGCAGTTGAAAGGCCCCTAAACACTAATAAAAACATGAAGAAATGAATAGTAAATAAATTCAATCCAGCACTCATGAATTCACAACGTTTTCAAAGTAAGATTCTTCGGGAGGCGTGACGCAGCTTCGGCACTTGGCAGAGACTTAGCAGTTGTGTTGCAGCGAGGAGACAGCGCACAGTGGGCTGAAATGGTTGACAAAGCACGTATAGAAAGGAAAAAATTAAGAACCATGGTACGACAAAACATGTGAATGTTTATGATTTTTTAAGTACGTTTGGCTACCTCGAAGAACGTCAAAACACTCTATTCAAATGTTGGATCTTGGAGTCCCGCATGATGCCCGGATGTTCATAATCGGTTGTAGGATGGTTGTTCTGTAATAACACAACGTATTCAATCTGCAACATCATCACAACAATAATCACTCATTGCTCGTCCTCATTTTTCATGTTGACAAAACCAACCAATGAAAGGCTATTGGAAAATTACAACTCAGATCCCCTGCCTAAAAATAGAGCGCCCAACCTTTTCCTTCGTCTATATGCAGACCCCTTCAAAGTTACGAGGATTGAGAAGACCGTCATCGTAGTCGTCGTCATCATCATCATCATCATCATCATCATCATCATCACTATCATCACCAGAAGTATTTCTATGACCTGAAGTTTTACACCACATTTGGATTGTGTGATTTGAATGAAAAAGCACACTAAACATAGTAGTAGACTAAAACGCCACCTGCATGTAATACCAACAGGAAATTCAATATTACGTGCGGGAATGCATAAAATGTTGCTTTTGTAAAATATTACATCGTTTGTGTTCCTGAAATTTTGCAAAAAAAGCTCCCTTTAAAGAGCTGTATCTACTGTAGTACCATTTGACAAAAATAACTGTTAAGTAATATCTGAGGTTAAATATATGTGACCCGCAACATTCTGTTCGCGTTATTTTAATCGCATTATGGGGAGAAACTCCATGCACTTTATGCTCCCTATTCTAGTCCACTGTGCGACGGCGGCTTGAGACGTACGATGTGCAGCGCTGGCGGCGGGGGCGTGGCGGTAGCGGGAGCGGGAGCTGGGCGGTGGAGGAGTGAAGGAGCAGCCTGAACGCCACAGCCCCGAGCCGTTGACGCAGCAGAGAGGGGGAGGGGCTGGAGAAGTCGAGGTTGAGCTGCGAAAGCCTGGGCTGGAGCGTACCGAGACGCGCTGAAACGAACGAACGGGAGAGAGGTCACGTGGCGTGGCCAACACCCGAACACATGGTTGACGAAGGAAGATTACGGGAATATCTTCCAGCGCGGCTGTGACCCTACACTAGTCATGTCAGGGTACTTTTTCCAGTGGGCCTCAATGGTATAGGTGACAGAATGAATTTATACTGAACTTACCTGGAACGAATACGTGAAATACGGATAGGCGCTGCTTGGAAAAATCAAGGAACAAAGAAATTTTCTGTACTCATCCTAGTTTGGGTTGATTTTACTCTCCGCTTTACTTCACATACAGTTTTTACAGATTTTTTGACTGAATGAATAAGTTTAAATAAATATATTAAATTAAATAAATAATAAATAATCAGAAATTATACATCCTATTACGAACATTCTACTGTATATTGTGACAGAGCCATCGTTATACCGACAATGATAATGCTACCAATAGTTTCCTTCCACAACACTAGTTTCGCGACGAACTCATGGCATACCACGGTGGTGCGAGGCCAGCTGCCAACAGCCGTATGCAAATAATGCATCGCATACGTTTTGTAGCCATCAGTGAGTCAGCATATAAGAAATAACTAAGAATAACTTTTTCTATACAATTAAAATATGATAGTGAGCATCTAAAAGGAAACTTATATTTATTTCAACAATGTTATTTAGAATATTACTTACCATTTGTATTGTATTATTCTAAACGACTTAATACTTCTACAGCAAGAATTGTTCCTCAACTTCTGGGCCAGTTATCCTCATTTCCATAATGTTTTTCCAGTTTCTCTGATTATTTGTGCAAATGCTGAGATGGCCCCTTCTATTATTCTGATCATGAATGTAGTTTGTTTATCTTTATGATTGTAATCCAGCTGGGTCAAACTCTAAACTCCCTAATTTTATAGTATTTTAATGCGTGTAACTCTGAGATTGAGTGGTGATAGGACAAGGGAGAGGAAGGAAAGATCGCGTGCAGTCTGTGGCCACCTAAGCCGTTTTTATTGTTCAAAAACTGATTTTGAAATAAGGTCATGTACATTTTTTCGAAAATGTGAGTGGTTTTTCCATAATTTGTGTGAAAAATAGGCAATTTTTGAACAATTCTTTTCTCAAAAAAATGGTAAAATTTTATCTCTAAATTTTCTCCTTTTACGTTTAAAGGATGTCAGAAAACTGGTGCTGGTCTATTTTCTCCAATTTCATTTCATTTTTTGAATGTTGCAAAAAATAACATAGCAAAATACAATAAGGATGATAGACATTTTTGTCTTAAATGAAATATATTTGAAACAATCAGATCTCTAAAAAGTTCATTATCATTTTTTTGTAAAAACTAGTTCTTTTCGCCAATTTCTAGTTGCTATTAATGCGATGAATAACCAAAACGTTTTGTCAAAACGGCTCCAAACTTTTTCCTTAAAATTTCCCCACTGATAAAGCAAAGGCCGCTAGAGAAATGGCATAGATCTCCTATTCGTCGAACTCCCTGAATAGTAGAAAATTGCAGAAGTTAGAAAATAATGTGAGAAAGTAGGTGCTGTTGTAACTCCCTCAGTTTATACGATAATATTCTTAGGTACGGTACAGCATATGCAGTTTTTATTAAAAAAAACAGCCATATTTTACCGGAATTCAACACAAATATAGCTTCACTATGCGCACGTTTTCGTAAACGGCCTGGGGATGTTCGTGGGAAATATATTATTTCGTCAGCAGTACTTTCAAATAACGATTTTCCGAATTCTAAAGGATGTGAGTTGATCCCTTCACGTGAGGCACGATAACAGTACATGAACCACAATCATTAGCTCATTTGCAGATAGAAATCTTTCAGATTACTTTCCCGACTTTCAGCCTACGCGGTCGACAAAAAGGATTGTAAAAGTGCGGCAGAAATCGGTGAATTTTCGAATGAAAAGAAATTCGTGACCTAAATCGAAGACCTTGCTTTTCGCCAAGGCGGTCCGGGTTCGATTCCCGGACAATCTCATGTGGATAAATAAAACGAGTTTTCCTGATTCTCAGGGGCTAGTCCAATCCATGCGAAGCGTCCCAAGCCCTACCTCTACCCTAATTCCCTCCCAATCCTGGCAGCTGGGTAGTGACGTAGAAGCGCGATGTAAGGGGCGCGTACGCGGAGACGCTACCTGGCGATCCTCTTGACTATCGACTTGACAAGGTTAGTGGAGGATTACTCCTGAGCGACTTCACTTACGTGTGTGTAAATGGAGGATTACTCTAAATAGCCCTTAATGCTCTTCTAAGGGCTGGGAGACGTCTATAGAAACGCAACAATTGTTTAAAATGCTTTTATTGTTGGGCTCGGGGAGTATTCATGTTCCTATAAGTAGTAAATGACTTCCTCTAACATGTGTAGTATGAATTCACGTTTTGTGGAACTTTTATACTAAAAAACCGATTGACAGATAAAGTTTGGCTGTCTTTCTGTGATCAAATGCTATCGCCTCAACCGTTAACACATCGCCCCCCCCCCTGGCTCCGACAATGACTACCACCTTCACCACCACCACATCCACTCGCCCATTCTTTGCGTCTCTGCCAACAGTCCTACAGTCAATGCTTCTTCTTCTTCTTCTCCTCCTTCTCCTTCTCCTTCTCCTTCTTCTTCTCCTCCTTCTCCTTCTCCTTCTCCTTCTCCTTCTCCTTCTCCTTCTCCTTCTCCTTCCTCCTTCTCCTTCTCCTTCTCCTTCTCCTTCTCCTTCTCCTTCTCCTTCTCCTTCTCCTTCTCCTTCTCCTTCTCCTTCTCCTTCTCCTTCTCCTTCTCCTTCTCCTTCTCCTTCTCCTTCTCTTTCCTTTCTCCTTCTCCTTCTCCTTCTTCCTTCTCCTTCTCCTTCTTCCTTCTCCTTCTCGCTTGTGCACTTCTCTTCTCCTTCTCCTTCTCCTTCTGCCTTTCCTTCCCTCCTTCCTCCTTCCTCCTTCTCTTCTGCCTTCTCCTTCCTCCTTCTCCTTCTCCTTCTCCTTCGTCCTTCTCCTTCTCCTTCTCCCTTCTCCTTTCCTTCCCTTCTCCTTCTCCTTCTCCTTTCCTTCTCCCTTCTCCTTCTCCTTCTCTTCTCCTCTCCTCTCCTTCTCCTGTCTCCTTCTCCTTCTCCTTCCTCGCTTCTGCCTTCTCCTTCTCCTTCTCCTTCTCCTTCTCACTTCTCCTTCTCCTTCTGCCTTCTCCTTCTCCTTCTCCTTCTCCCTTCTCCTTCTCCTTCTCCTTCTCCTTCTCCTTCTCCTTCTGCCTTCTCCTTCTCCTTCTGCCTTCTCCTTCTCCTTCTCCTTCTCCTTCTCCTTCTCCTTCTTCCTTCTCCTTCTCGCTTCTCCTTCTCCTTCTCCTTCTCCCTTCTCCATTTGCCTTCTCCTTCTCCTTCTCCTTCTCCTTCTCGTCTTCTCCCTTCTGCCTCTCCTTCTGCCTTCTCCTTCTCCTTCCTCCTTCTCCTCTCCTTCCTCGCTTCTCCTTCTCCTTCTCTTCTCCTTCTCCTTCTCCTTCTCCTTCTCCCTTCTCCTTCTCACTTCTCCTTCTCCTTCTCCTTCTCACTTTCCTTCTCTTCCTCCTTCTTCCTTCTCCTTCTCCTTCTGCCTTCTCGCTTCTCCTTCTCTTCTCTTCTCCTTTCTCCTTCTCCTTCTCTCTCATTCTCCTTCTCCTTCCCCTTCGTCTTCTACTTCTCGTCCTCATTCCTTGCCTTCCGACATCCTTTCCTTGTCGTCATGCTCTTTGCCTTCCTCCTCCCCTCTCCCCCTCCACCGGCAGCCGCCACCATCTTGCGATGCCCCTACTCCGCTTTCGTTGCCGCCCCCCCCCCTCGGCGGCGGCGGAGGCGTGTGGAAACATTGCGAGCTTGGGGAAGCGGAGCAAGAACGCCGAGATTTCGCGCTTGAGTGCCGGATGCCGCGGAACTGCCGCGGCGACAAAGGGCGTTCTGCGCGATAAGATGCCGGGAAGGGGGGGAGCAGGGCCGGGAGCAGGGGGCAGAGGAAGCAGCTAGGGTCACTGCGGACCGCAGACTTCGCGGAGCGCCCCTTCTCTGGAGGTTTACGTTACGACGGTTTTGACGAGCGACGTCGTCCTTCGTCCGCCCCGGCGATGTTCTTCTGTACGGCCGGAACGATATGTGGGTCAGGAATACAATGGAAATGGCAGCTTTCGACAGCACGTCTTTTTGATGTGAATATTCGGTAAACGGACTTGTTGCAAATGTTTCGTCGTTCACCGGCACCAGGCTTGAGTGTTTCTGGGATTTTAGGAGAAATATGACCTGCATTTATGTAATCTTCAGCGATAGTCTGAAATGGGCGGGACAGTAACAATATTGTAATGGCCACGAGTTGCAAATAAATTTAGAAATAGGTGTGCTGGGAGCCCATTAAGATAAAATATCTTTTTTTAAAACGAGGCTCTTTGTTTTGAAGCAGTTATTAAAGAACTTCATGATAACATAACAAAATAATCAACAATGTATCAAAATCGGTTGGTAAAAAGAATTAAATTCCGAATTGTCCCAAATGGATTTTCACGTCTCATACATCGGGTAATAAGATTCGGGCGGGAGTGTTTTTGGTTCACTGTGTTTTTAACCGACCAAAAATATTATTATTTACATAACATACCATAATATAAGAGCACGACACGCTTATCTGCAGTAGTGGTCACCTAGAGGTCGAAATTCAATAAGATTTTAAAAAATTATTAAAGTGACTGACGTTCATTTTGCAAAACAGTATACCTGTGTAATCATTGCATATATTTGCTTTAAAGGCATTGTTCTGTTGCATGTACAGGCGTAGAAATACGTCATTAGCAAGTGTTGTTTGTAATTAATTCCTTTATTTATTAGAAATCGTGCACGTGCAACAAGTATTGTTAAAATTATGACTATTATTAATAATATGATTTTCACGTACACAATGCAAATATGACGTGAAATATCTCTCTCTTAAACGCAAAGCTTGAAATAAGACGTCTAAATGTGTCTGAACTTGTATATTATGGCATTGAAAGTAATACGTGTCATCTCGGAGACAAAAAAATTAAGTTTTAAGGGAGAACAATTTATTGTATATATTTTAAATTATTATGTTTTCTGCCTTAACTAGACATATTTTATTTTATTATTTTTTGGGGGGGATGATTCAGGCAAGATTCCATGCCCTTTTAAATCAATGTGGCGTCTGCTTAGCTGTAAAAGTTTGACAATTAGATTATTTCGTACATTTCTTTCAAATGTGCCGCTAGTGACAATTATGTGTGCATTAGTTGGCAACCCTGCGCTAGCTTGGCGTCCTGAGTATTATACGTAACTCATTTGTTCGTTTTTGTTTTAAGTGCGGAGTAAATGTGAGTCTGCACGTGAGTTTACTGAGACGTGTTTCTGTGTGTTTCTTTTGCCAGTAATTTGCTTTGACAATGCTTCAATTTCGCAATAGAGTGTTTAAAAAACGCGAGCTTTGGCAAAAAAGGAAGGGTACTGAGAAGAGTGTTTTGAAAAACTGTATATCAACGCTGTCTCCATCTAACCTCAACCGTGATAGAAAGCCGAATTCGTCTCAGATAAAGTTACTGAATGTGAACAGTAATTACGACGAAATTGTGAAAGGCAGTGAACAATATGAAATTATAGATGTTTGAAATGCAGCAATTTTAGAAGTACATGTGTAAACAATGTGCCTCGAGTGGGTTAGATTTGAATATACACAGACATGTGGAACTTGACGCAGATACAAAATTTGTTTGTAAAAATTATAAATATAAAGTAAATTTTAGTATTTCAAAAACTGACAAATTCAAATGAAAGTGTGCATTTGAAAGTGTGCAAATGAAAGCTGCAATTTAGAACCACTATTATTGGCATTGATACACTTCATTTTGGAGTATATGATGCCGAAGGTACGTGCAACAAAAGTAATATCATCAAGTGTCAAGTGTTACACGTTTTATGAATTGATGCTGGTTGCAACACTGTTGAGGCAATAGAGAGAATCGACACCTCCATGATGAAGCAAAGCAGAAAACAAACTCTCAAAACTTACCAAAGAAGCTAAAGAATATAAAAGGGGCATCAAGAGAAAATTATTAACGGAAAATGAAGTTGATACCAACAAATCTAGCTAAGGTGCTGTTATGTTTGGTGGGTCAACATTCAAGCAGAATTCCGGTAAGTTAACTTTTTCAGTACATAGTGAACATTTTCACAGCTTTGAGTAATGCTATTGTAATAAGAATTTCAGGATATGATGCTACCAGTATTATCGTTATATATAACGAAACAAATTATACATAGTTGCCTTCCATTGTATACCTTTCATCACAAGTTGAAATGGGAAATCTGTCCTCAGTCGTTGATTCGGCACCTTCACTTCGTTTTTGAGCTCTCTGTCTAGTCGTTTTTACATTTTTGCCTGGGCCTTCAGAAATTCCGGACCATTACTTTTTAATCCCTTTTTTCTTGTTCGTTTTTGGTTCATTTGTCTTGTTTACCTTCTTGTGTTTCTCTTCATAATATTATTCTAACGGCGAGGCAGAAAAAAATTCTGCACATTTTGTTTGGGAGGGGAGACGGCATTTTCATGGGTTTGTATTCCAAATGCAAAATCTTCAGAGGTCAATTTTGGCCTCTTTGTAGTTCATGTTGTTGTGGTATTTTGCAACCGTAAAAAAATCACGTTTGAATATTTTATGTAATAGGATGCTGTTACACTTAAAAATATATAAAATATTAATAAAAAATTAATATATTAAATATAATAATAAAATTATATAAATAGAATGTGTTTTGAAGTAATTTCGATCCAGGATTTAAGGAACTCTAACCGAAGAGAAAATGAACGTATTAGCTACTCTAGAATGATTTTCGTAACTCAGTATCGACATTAACTCCATGCGATCATCTAATTAAACTAAACTTCTTTTACTATTTTGACGTAGGCACTCGAAATGAAGGCTCAATTCACGTTTAAGGATACATAAGAACTACCTAAAATACCTGTTTGGCCATTAGAGCTTCAAATGATCATTCATTCTATAAATAACTGTTCGTTGCAATTGTAACCGTGAAGAATATTCTTGAAAGCCTTCATGAGCAAAAAATGAAATTGAATTATGAAATGTATATTAAATAAAAACCCGAGATTACCCGAGCTATACTCTGCATTAAAAGGCAATCAAAGCACTGTCTATTTTTTCAACATTAAAATATGGATCATTGACGTGTGTTGAAATAGATATATCATTATCTGCGTTTAAAATATTCTCACAAGAAAACACCGTAGATATTTGAGCACTGAAGTTTCTAGCAGCGTTTCTTTTAATATTTCAAATTTATATTTAATAAAGCAGCGTGGGAAGAATAAAATGTGAAAAAAGGTAATTTTTAACACGCCGTCCGCGAAACACGTTTTCTCAGGTTTGTTTTCCATGTGTAAAAGAACTATTTCTTCATTGTAACTAATAGTGTTCGAAACATTACCAAGTGTGCGCGAAAGTGTGTGCGAAGCATCTTTCGCACACGGTGCTGCTATTGTCGAAAATGCTCCTCTCGATGAAAAAAATACGCACATTTTTTGTTTGAACCAGACTCTTCCCAAAATCTATATACTATTTTACTTATTAAAATAACTGCAATATTTATTATTATTTTCTTAATAAGGAACAGTGAATAATTGTTGAAGGTACAATATGAACTAGAGAAATTATACCGTTGAACTATTATTTTAGTTCGTGTTAAGGATATTACCCCATATAATATTTCCTGAAAATTACAAACATCCAAGAATTAGATTGAAAGTTCTTTGGCATTTAACGGCGTCGCCGAGCCAAGCGGCGTCGCTGACCAAAGAAATAAAAGGTAATGACTGATTACAGCTGACGATGACTGATCAGAGTAAAGGAAGATTACTCCACTACACGTTCGACGCGTGTAGCAGTAGATGAATGTAGTAGAAGTTTGTTCTGAATTAACAGACAAGAAAATATAACTTTACAGCGTCACACCAACATTTTGATCTCATTTCTCTTTTAGCCAAATTTCGGAAATCTGGATCCAATGGTATTCTATTGAACTCATATTAATTTGCATACTTAAGTTAAAATGATGACTTAACTACATTGATATTGAGGTAATCAATAACTGTTATTACACATGGGCATAGTTTATAAATATGGACAATTGAATAATTAAATCAAGGCATATGACGAAATTTCCAGGGGAACAAACTATAGAACTGCAAAACGATTTATTTACCGAATAAATCTTATACAACAGACAGGCTTGATCGATCTGTGCTTAGCAAATCACAAAATCGATAACAAAAGCTTTAGGTAACAAAACAGAGTGTAATAATGTAGAATAAATAATATTACGTTCGTCGTGCGCACAGTCGTCGAATGATTCTTTAAGTAGAACACCAGCACTTAGGACTTTGACGCAATGAGCAGGCAAGCTGGTAAAAATAATGTAGGGTGTTTCCGGAAAGATGAAGGAAGTCAAGGAGTTTGGTGGTGGAAGCGCACTTCGAACGCAGAATTGGTGGCGTCCACAACAGACGGAGAGAGATTATGATAACGATGATATAAGTGTCGTAGGCGAAATTAATAATTTTACATGTGCCGATGGCTTGGGTTAAATATTTTATGTGTCAGTAATATGGATATGTGCATTGGAAGTATTGTGCATTTTGAAAGGTGGACGGAGTTGGCCAAGTGTGATAGTGTCATCTTGACGTAAAGGATTGTAAACAAAAATAAATATAAGTCGATGAAGTAATGTAACCCAAAGTCATTTTATATCTTAAACATTACAAATTAAAAAAAAGCCTTGAATATGCGTCATGCATGACATGTACGAATGTGACTTTAACATATGTTTTTGTAGTGAAGTGAGAGTGGTTGTACGTTGAATAGTTTTTATTGTTATTATTAATATAAGTGTATTTTAATTTATGTGTGAAATTAACTGTACAATGAAGTCGTAAAACGTTCTATATAGAAGGTTTTAACGGAGATAAAATGTTTTCTTATAAGAAAAGAAAGTTTCGTCACCAAAACGAAATTGCTGTGTTATTATTATTATTATTATTATTATTATTATTATTATTATTATTATTATTATTATTATTATTTTCCGTCAAACATTTTTACTTTCTCCATTTTTACTCTTCTAATTTTGCGCGGATAATCAAAGGATTCATAAACGTGGTGAAGGTTTCATTTTCGTTGAACTCTCTGAGTTTTAGAAAATTACAGCAGTTAGAAATAATGCCAGAAACTGAGCGCTCTTGTGGCACCACTAGTAAATTTTATTAAATACTTGAGAGCCTTTACTGAGCAATAACTTCGCCCTGCTCAGACTAAAATTTCTACGAGTTGCAGGTTAAAGTAAATAGCTAACCGCAGGGGAAAATTCTGAACAAAAGTAAATTAAATTAATGATCGATTGCAGGTACTTTAAACCGACGTGTATGTATACATTTTGGCGAGTTATTTTACAAATAAGCTCCTTATGTCCTAAAAGGGGGCTACACGAAATTTGCAATTGGGTTCCCAGCAATTTCGCATTGAGCAGTACATTAAAAGAAAATATTTAAAAGTAGATGTCTTTTTATAAGCTTCATCGTATTTTGAAACGTATTGTTCTGACGTTATCAGGACGACAATATGAAATTCCAATTTCCTACTGTTTATAGCCGTGTTATAAATACTGTTTTACCGTTCAGTTTCATTACTAGGAGTTTGCGTTATTTAAATACAATTGTAGATGGTAGCCTTGTTCACTCTTTCAGAAGAGTCATAGATGTCTTACAAATGAGAAGGAATGCAATTCGCAATGCAGATAAGTGACAAATCGTACTTTTCATACTCTCTCTCTCTCTCTCTCTCTCTCTTTTTGACTCAATCGTTTTAACAGCGCCACTATATTCCCGGTGCGTGCTAGTATGGAAACAAATAGCAACACGTTCTGAAATAAATTCATATGCACGTTAAATAATAAACAAATTATTTTTATCCAATCAATGTATTTTTCCTTTCACCATCCATTCATGTTACGTAATTACCCACATCCGTCATATTTCAGTAGCAAATAATAATGCAGTGTTATCAAATATTCATTTTTCGGGCACAATCAGAACCCATTTGATTGCTATAACGTCGAAAATAGAACGGGAACAAAGAAAAATTTGCTGACAATAAATCTGAACCACTTCACAATAACAGTGATATTGTAAATTTGTGGAAAGTTCCTCATTTATGTTTCGGCAATCCGTGTCAAATGCTAGTTAAAAGACCTACAACTCCCAATGATTTTTGCTTCAACGTTTAACCACAAATTAATGACAGAATGCAAATAAGGCTGCTCTTTTTGAGCTGGCCGGTGAGGTATTGTAGCGCACGAAATCTGTTTATCCGAACTTGATAGAGTATTATTAGCGGGGCTCTATTCTGTGAATAAATAATCCACGCAGCATTGAATTCGTTTGGTCCCGTCATGAAGTTGATGAGCGTCCAGCCCGGCGTAATTTTGGTATGGGACACATTGCGAATCCCTTGACTTACCCAACAAATCGTTGTATGGTAGCCGTATTGCAAACTATTACTCAAACATTGTGCGCTGGAGCAAAGCCCGATAACCGCAGCTATTATTTCGAGGTTGTTCAAAATCTTTTTATTATAGATTTTCATAATTTAGAAGTTAGGGAGCGCGAAACAATTTTTTTTCCACGGCAATTTCGCCGGAACTATTGAAAGGAATTTCGTAACCTGTAATATCCCAAGAAATACTTTAAACATTTTGCAGATAGGTATTACTTACAATGAATAATTGTTTTAATTGATTGATTTAGGCTATTAATTTATAATAATTTTTTGTGCTAAAAGCAATGCAAAATACTGTGTGTTCAAAACACATTTATTTATTTTATATACAAATGTATAGTAAATATACAATTATACCATTCAATAATGAAGAAGCTCCTATTAAATACTCCAATTTAATTATAATTAAATAATATTTATTATGTAATTAAAAATGTTAATATCAACTACATAAACACGGCAGAGATATGACTCTGTACCCGAATTTCTTGTACTCTTGTATCCATGTTGTAATACTTTTCGAAGACTGAATATATTGATATTCCCTTTAACAATAATCAGTTAGTTATAGAACTAATGTTAAAAAATGCAAAAATTAGACACTTAGTGATGAGTAAACACGTGATATTTGGGAGGTTTTGCTATATTTCTTTCCGCTTCCCGACTATGTCAGACAGGCAGTGCGGCGGTAATGATTAACCAGTTTCCACTGCCGGGCAAGTTGGCAGGACGAGGAGAAAAGTTAACGAGATCAAAATTAAAAAAAGTAAGTACCAGCCTTCTTGAACGACTCTCTGTCATTTAATTAGTAGTGCGTCATCCAATGGAACAGCATGAACAGTATTAATAGAATATATCTTAACTACTTGAATGGTAAAGTTGCCGACGTTGTAAACTGTTTGGAAAGTATTTGCATCTGTTGAAAATTTCTTTCATACCTCATTTCTTTCATGCCTAGCTTTGTTCACATGTGTTCGTGGTATGTAACATTGGACTTACCTATGAATCGTAGTAGCTGTTAATGTTATACACCCTTTCAAAACTTGCCAATATCCAATGGCCTAGTATGTTACCTCCACACGAGATACGAACGGGTAATGTTGCAATTTTAAAATTATAATCACCATAAAAAATACCTACAGGTATGGATGGTGCGAATGGTTATAATTTAGTACAGCTACATTGTTATATTTTGTGCTAATATGAACATAAATGATCCCCTGTAAGCTGTTCTGCTGCCTTATTTTCTAATGCTAACATAAGAACATTCTCAATTAATTCGGAAAATTCTGTCGCAATATCTTCTACAACTACATTTGATTCCCCTGTTGGCTAACACTTCCATATTTTTGTCCTCTAACTTTTTAAGATTTTCATACTTTAGAAACTCAGTCAGATTTGTGTTCTGAAGGCGAACACATACGAGTATTAGCATTAAAATGTTACTATTTTGTGTGTTTTGTCTGTGGAAACGTTACTTTCGGAAACTCACCGTTAAATCTCAAAATGCCCAGGAATGTTCTCGGAAAGAGTCATAAGTACATCGTCATAAGAAAAGTGCCCGTGCACAGAACATCCAATTATTTTGTATGTTTATGTGAATAAGGTATAAGTCACATCAAATTGGAAATCTACCTTTAGATGTTTAAGACATGTATTCTCTAGTATTACTTACAGTTCTGGTTTCCTTCGTATTCTTATGATGTTGTTCAAATTCAATATTCCAAGGTAATTTGTAAATTTATTATAAAAAATATACATGAAATACTTCACTCTTACGAATTCGCAACCAATTCTCCCGCGCCATATTCATTTAATATTGCTCATTTATCAACAACCAGTGTTGCCATCGTCATGGAAGAAAATTGTGGAGTCTTGGACTGAAAATAACCACGGGGTATTGGGGTTTAATCAACGCCGCCTAGGCAGATTTATTTAAACGGCATTGCTTTAATTATCCTTTTACTCACTAAGATCGCAGCTTTAAAACACGCAAAAACAGGTTTTTTGAAATTTCTTAGATATTCTGTTCGGATTAGAAAACAAATTATCAGTTACCCTTCAGGCGACCGTGACGCGTCGAATGACACATCGTACGTCTCGATTGGGGTGGACGGGATGTGGTGCAACCGTGAGTGTGCACACATACAGAAACACACACTAACGCACACCAACAGTTACTCAAATACTTGAACCAACTCACCAGTTACTCACCTTCAACTAACTCACCAACAGTTGCTCACCTTCAACCAACTCACCAACAGTTGCCCACCTTCAACCAACTCACCAACAGTTACTCAAACAGCAGAGAAAATGTAAAGAGAATGTCATCATTCTCTTTACACTTTCTCTGCAGTTCGACTCTGTGGTAGGAACTCCAGTCCCAATATATACATATGTTCACACGCATACCTGTCCTTCACAGCACTGATTGACAAACAGAAGAGTAGGAGCGCTCGATGGACTATGGAGGTCAACGACAAAAACGCGTGCCTTCAATATTGTATCGGCAGCGTACACAAGCCTCCGGGTTTCCTCTCACTGGGTGTGATGGATTTATTTTGGAAAAATCATTTTCGGTAAAACAAAAAAATGTGACTTTGAAGCACTATCGTAACTGCGGAAGAGAAGCCGCTGATTCAGTTGTTCATTCTATGTTGCTACCATTGTCTCATAACACTATGTGATATTTCTATGAATAAGGAAGAAAAAATATACCCTGAAAATATATTTCAAGTTCATGGAAAAATAAAAATTTTAATTCAATCCAAATGGAAATTTTATTCAATTATTTATCAATCATTTTCAAAACGCTTACACTTCCAAAGACACATTTCGAAAATTCCGAAGTGTTGAAGAAACTTGGTAGAATTTTGATAGTTGACTATAGATAGAAACTTGGTAGAAAGGTAGAATTTCAAGAACCAACATTTAATGTGATGTTCATCCATTCTGATCGTTTGAGATATTATGCTTTTTAATACATGTAAGTTAATGAACATTATGGGTGATACACTTGTGTTTTGCCATTAACTTACACTCTACTGCCAGGAGGTGAAAACAACCATGCTATACGCGAGATGCGATCTCACAATCTTTCGTTTCACCCAGAGCGGTTGCCCCCGTCACCACCGTTTACACTGTTGATCAGGCGGAGATGTTCAAGTACGTATTAATAAACTTAAGTTTCAAAACTTGCATCATTAATAAACATTAGTTTAAAAATTAAATAACTTTTATCTTTAATAAATTACTTGGGTACAAGTGCTACAGATATAAATTCAGAAGTAATCGTGGGGAAGAAAACCAAAGCTTTACACGGCGTATTATGGAATAACAATATCCGCCAAGATGTCAAAAGAAGGATATTCCACTGCGTAGTAGAAAATATTGTACTATACGGAGCGGAAAAGTGGCCACAAACACAAAATGTAAGAGATAAGATTATGACAGGAGAAATGGACTATATGAGACGATGCCTACAACTAACTCGCAGGAACTGAGTGCGAAATTAAGAAATATGGAGAAGGATGAATATAATTTGTTCTATTACGATGACCTTGGAAAATAGAGCCCTACAATGGTATGGATATGTTCAGAATGGCTGAAAACAGATGGCCACTCAAGTGGCAACCACCACGAGGAAGACCCATTTTAGAGCCGGAAAAATACATCCTGAAAGCTATGGAGGATAGAGGCCTCAAGCCAGGAGATTGGGATGACCGAGAGTTCTGGAGGGTGAAAACGGCAAGCTCCCAAGGTGAATATGTCGGAGAAGAACAAGAAGTTATAAAACTGGGTAGAGAACACTGTACAGTGCGTTTTTTAGATTAATCCTTCCCCGTCCAAACTTTGCCAAATCACATTGAACTTGTGATTAAATATTTTGGAAATAATCGTTTCCCTCGAGCAAAGTTCAATAAACTTAAGACTGGGAAGAACCTTGCACTGCCGTTGGAAATGAGATGGAATACGATGTGTGCCTACCTTGAACAATATTTGGAAAATTGGATTACTTTGACCAAAATTTGTCAAAGACGATACCTAATCGGAAGTCAAGAAAGTAGTGTCTAATATAGCCATTAAAGGAAACGCAGAGGATATGCTGGCTATACTGCAACCTATTTCTGAGGCGTTAATCCAAGTTGAAGGAAAATTTGCAAAGTTTTGTAAATATGTATTAATTTACATGTATTTAGAAAGCAACATGTCAGATTTTTTCATTAGTTCTATTTTTTTAAATCAATTTAATTAATATAAACATTCTACAGGAAACTTCTGCTCTATTGGGGATGCAGTGCACACTTGGAAAAAATTGCAACAAAGCGTAGACCCTATTATGTCTACTGCTCAAAAATATTCAAATACCGTTACGAACAAGCTATAACTGATTCGCATTTACTAAGCTACCTACTAACGCCATGATATTTTGAAAAGGCACAGTTATCTCTCACTGTGTCCGAAAATGAGAAGATTTTTAAGTCTTTAAAGGATAAATATGGCGATACTGGGTTGCAACTATGAGCTAAGATGATTTCCTGTCAACTAAAAACGGCCCCATTCATTGATGCAATCTGCCGTCATAAAATCGTTACCAGCTGTACCGTGGCGGAAAGCCATTGAAAAAATGAAGAGAAATCTTTCTGAAGAAAAACGAATAATTCGGCAACATTTAACACCGTTTGCATCGTCAGCGCGCACCGAACGCATTTTTTCTAGTTTTGGATTGGTAGATACACTAAAAAATTCTGAACCGATTAGGAAATGACCAAGCTACCAAGCTTTCATTGTAATGCACACATTTCAGAACTGATAATATTATACAAAAGTTTTATCGTTTTGTTGCTCGAACATGAATTGAAGTTTATTTTAAATTTTAAAATCATTCTCAATTAAATATGTTGATAGTTCTTTACAACATCCCGTTCCCTGAATACGTTTTATAATTTTTATTTTTTTGAAACAATTATCAAGAAAATAAATTTGTATTTTCAAAAATAAATTAGCATTTTCAAATTCAAAAAATAGTGTTCGATTTAAATTAATGATTTACAAAAATCATTTGTTTTAAATCGCGATTTAAATTAATGATTTAAAACAAGTGATTTAAATCTTGGAAATCGTAGGACGACGAATGAGACACCGTAAAAATTTTTCTCGAGGTTCTCTCAATTCCGCTGCTTTTCTATCCACCACTCCCCCGTCATAATTCAACACGTAACATCATTATCACTAATTTCAATGATTTGTTTAAACTAGGTTTGGCTTTGTGACTGCGAACTTTTAACATAATGAAGTGCAGTCAGTAATAACTAGCGATCCAGTTTATTTTCGTCACTACTTCGCTATATTCCGTATAGACGCAGCGTGGAACCCAAATGGTCTCTGCCATTGCAATGTATGGAACTCGGTATTGAGCATGGAGCTCCTGCGGCGTAGAGCGCGGACGGCGTCGGAGTGGGCACAGGAGGAAGTAGAGGCGAGGAGGCGAGAACGAAAGCCGGGTTGCGGCGGCGGCGGCGCCGCGGACGGCACACACCAGTTCGCTGGCGGGCCGTAGTCGCGGGCGGTCGCCAGCGGCCCGCGCGCGGTTCCGTCCGCCTTCTGCCCGGCCCAGCTCCGCCCGGCTCCGCGCAACGCACCGCCCCGCTCGCCCGCCAACTTCCCTGCCGGCCGATTTCCGGCAACTATGCGCTGTCGTTGATCTCGCCCGACTCTCTCCTCCTTGGCTTCGTCCTCTGAACCACCGGCCCCCATGCTGTTCGCCCGCGCCCTGACCCACCTCTCTCCGCCCCCTTCGCCTGTCCACGTACCCCTCTCCGCCCGCTGCCCAACGCCGTCGCACCCCCACGCGAGTTATCGACCGTCAGTAACAGCCGTGGGCACGCTGCACGCGCGGAGCACGGGCGTGGGAGGGGGCGGAGCGGAAGCGGGTGGCGTAGCCGAGGGGCGGGGCCGCAAACGCGCCTTTGAATGCGCCAAATTAATTACAAACTTTCGAGCCAATCGTGGCTGCTCCCCGCCGCCGCCGCCGCCGCCGCCGCCACGCGATGCGCTGTAGCCGCGTGCGGACAATGCCATGTCCCGGTGGTGGAACGGTTCCACCTCGGCCGCCCCGCCAGCTCGCGCCACGGCACTACACTCCGATATAAACACTGCTGCACTTGAAAGTCACGAGCTCAACGGAGAGGGGGACACTGTCTTCCAACCTGGAGCTCCAATACCATAACCGTGAGTCATAACGAAGATCCAGATTGAATGTTTGTCCCCCCTCTCCGTTCAGCTCGAGATCTCCAAGTGCAGCTGTGTTTAAATCGCAGTATAGGCGGCGTTTGCTACACGTGCACGTGCACTGCCCGAGATGACTTAGTAACAACCGTTGCCTCTTACCGGCAGGCCCTACGTTCGAGTTGCAATGTTCGTTCCTCATCCTAACCCTCCCCCCTACTCTTACACTCTTACACATCCTGCACTGTGATACCATTTATTTCGGGAGACCAGTCGAGAACTAGGAGGTTGTCCCGCCTGGGATGGCGCCTACTGGTTCCATCTAACCAAAAACCTTGCCAAAATTAGAAGTTCTGTATAAAACCCTACGAAAATGTACTACATATTAATTTTTAGGGGTAGCTGATTACGAATTTGATGTCGAAATTTGAAACTCCAAAATGGCGGATCAAACATTTAAAAATAAATCATATTCCTGTGAAACGCTGTATTTGAGTATTTTGGAAGCCGCTGGTTATGAATTTGATGTCAAAATTTAAAATGGCGGATCCAGTAAAAGTTTGGCCAATTCGCGTGAACCTCCATATTTAAGGATTTTCAAAGTCACTGATTACGAATTCTATGTCAAAATTGAAAAATTGAAAATCACAGATTGGGTTAGGTAGCTCGAATGTTTGTAAAATAACCGGTTTCGTCTGAAAATATGTGGTAAGATTTTATGTTGCCAAATTTGATGCAAACATTCGGTTTAAATGGTAATGTTTATTTATTGAGCATAATGATTAATAAAAACTCTCAGACAAAGAATGGAGACGGTTCAAAACCTCGGGCGACAACTGTTTTTCTTTAGGTGTTTTACTACCTTGTAACCTTGAAACCACTGAATCTGAAGACACCAGACGACGTACAAGACATATTGTATGGTTTTCGTACGAGAATATTTCCTGGAAAAATGTTCACGATAACGTCTGATATCTTCATTAATGTTCCTGTGCCCCTTCCGATAATTTCCTAATTGGCAACGGAGAAGCTTCAATTAATACGTACCCGTGAATTAATATCACGTGAACCGGTGTCGTCATAGGGTAATAGGGCACAGTTCTACGTATCGTTTTGCAACTTCCAAACCGTAAAACTTAAATTTTTGAAAATCAATGCAGCGCCGCCCACTTGTACCTTACAACAGTACTTTGCTTTTTGAAATTCTCTTTTCATCCACTCCTAAAATGATTATTGTTGTCGGCACATTGCCAAAACATCGTCTGGCAGTTTTTCCGTTGTTGCTTGTACCTGATCCTGATCAGCAAGATCTATGGGAGCATATCGATTTTGGAGAAAATCGCCTGAGCTGTTTAGCCGCAAGCGTTGTTCGTGGACGGATGGATGAACGGACGGAGCGACAAACGGACAGACGGGACAGACGTTTTGCAATGCATTCGCGTTTCGCGCACCAACGAAGATCTTTTAAATTGGAAGGGATGAGAGCTCTTACACTGGAGAGATATATCACACTTCCTGCGTTCAATGTCAAACTTACGTCTCCTACAAACTTGTGCTGAGTGATCTTCGAGACACATCAAGGCACTCTCTAAAATCACCACTGCGCAGACGCAGCGACGATCACACACTAACCCGAATGCTCCTTCCGTCCATAAAGCCAATGTTGTTCCGTCTTTCCCCTCCAGCCCCGCAGCAGCCTACGACGTGCGCTACTGTTCGCAATTCCCGAGTGTGCGCGGCTGGCTTTCGCGAAGGGCACTGGAGGCGGCCAGTCAACCTCTGCTTCCAGTCGGCGCGTGTTTTTAAATTCCATATTTTCCATGAAATTCTTTGAGACGACGAGACGAGAAAAATGCACCGGATGCGGCGGCGATAGCATAACGGTTAGCGTAACGGGCTGTTGTACCAAAGTTCGCGGGTTCAAACCCGATCGAAGCCTTCGTACGCCTTCCTTCGGAGGGGAAGTAAAGCCGGCTGTCCCATGTTAGTAGATTTACTTGCATGTAAAAGATCCTCAAGCCTAAATGACGCCTCTGAGCTAAATTCAAATCGCCTGTTTCTCGCCCAAGATACACCTCCTTTATCTGCTAGTCAATGAAAGGAGCGTAGCAAAATTTGCGTGGTCAGACGGAAGAGCGGGCCTGATGGCCCGAGTCTCGCCACGTAAAAATAAGGCCAATTCAATTCAATTCAATTCAATGAATTTGGGTGTTCACATGCGAGTGTGTGAATAGGCACGAGCCGCCATTGCTAGCGTATCTTCCCAAATCTATCTGATTCGAACCCGGTGGGAACAGTGGATTTAAACTCGGTGGAAAATGTATGGAATTCGTATTCCAACATACATTCTTCGTGCTGATCATTCTACCTCTCCCAGTAGCTAGCACTGACAGATGCAACAGAAGCTAAGTTGTGCTGTTTCACGACGTCCACAACAGAAAAAATAATACACGAAGATAACGATGATTTTGGTCGTTTTAAAGTTTCCATAATGTCAAGTTGATGTTCCAGGGCAAACGCAGTTATTTAATTCTTTGAAGTGTAATGTGGAAAATAGAACTACAAATACACAGTCTTTTATTTCCGACACATCCGAGACCCATATGAGATATATACATTTGATGACTTATAAATTGGAAAGTACTTAAGATAGAATTTTGTTGCATTATTGTTATTCCATAAATTGTGTCTGCCGTGAACTGAATAATGCAAGGTTGCATGCGTGAGCTCTCGCTCCGGTTTGTGTTGGCACTTCTGGGATACGTAAAATAGGTTGCAGCTTTGGAATGTATTATGGAAGTCATAAAGTGGTTTTGATTAAAGATCATGTACTTTGAGAGAGAGAGAGAAGTTACGGATTATGCTCTGCGCATTAAAATAAACTCGTTGAAATGAATACTTTGTTTTCGGGTTTTAGGTACCTAAGAGAGATAATATAACTCTTTTATGATATAACATCAAATGAATGACATGCTTCGGGATCTTCGGTAACCTCTTATCTTTCCCAAAATTTGAAAAACCTTTCTTGCATGAAAATATGCCACTGTGTAAGAATGTGATGTCGGAGCAAAGCTTTACAGCCCTGCAATAACTTGTATTCCTTATACTGTATGAGTGAAGAATTTTACCTACATTATCACTTACGATATCAGAAGCGATCTAAAGATATATTGTTCCTCATATTTGTTACGCTTTTGGATGATGAGTTTTGTTCTTCCAGGAACCAGTTTATTGGCTCGCCCATCCTCCAGTTTCTCTCCGCTTCTGTTAAATGTATGAGGGGCAGTCAAATGTAAACAGGTCACCACGCTTAATTCTCACGGTGCACAAGTTGACATTATACTTTGATAATGGAATTTACACCTTGTGACGACCCGGCAAAGCACAGTTACGACTTCCGCTTACACAATAGCTGTTTGTTCACTGTGCTGGAAGTGAGGTAGCGATACGTGTGTTCATCCAATATCAGTAATAGAGATTAGTAAAGAAGAACAGGGATGTGTAGTGCGCTTTTGAAGTGACTGTTGAAGGTATAAAATTACGAGATAACCAAGGACGAATATTTGTGGTTGATGGCGGACGCTGTATTAATTTTCCACTAGCTCTAGACGATAAAAATTCTAATAGTTTTGAGTGTCACTGCATGTCGATGCTCTCTCATAAAATAGGCCCGTCGTATCATTACTTGTGCTGCTTTGTCTAGGTTGCTGATGTTATCTAGGGAAATTTTCGGATTTCTGGAATAAAATGACACGGTTCCGTACACACCAACATCTACAGCTCCGAAGAAATCCCCACGGTTGTTTCTGCATCAGCTGACCAAGGAACTAAATCCAAACGGAATGGCTGAGACCCTGGGTTACTTGGAACAGTGCCGTCGAGAAGAATATGCTTTACTTTTCCAAACTGTTAATGACGAACCGCTGTTTTCACCCCTATTCATTTGCGCAGGGCGTACACAACACCCTAGCTTTATTAATGCTTCGTTTCTGTAGAAACTGTGTCACTTCCATAAGTGGGCTTTCATAAACTTTTCAAAGGACGGCGTTCTTATATATTTTGTTGATGCGAGCTAAAAAATTGCTCACTACCAGAAATCCACATACAATACATGTACGTTACTTTACAACGCATTGCCAGATAACATTAAACAGTTGAAGTCGGTACACAAATTTAAGTTAAGAGTAAAATCGTTTCTGCTGCATAACTGGCTCTCTACAATTAATGACTACACTATTCATGAAAAAGAAAAATAATGTTTATTTTAACGAAACAGTGATATACAATGAATTAGTTTACATTTGTGTTGTATAGTGTTTTTAAAGAAATCTAATACGCTTGTAACAAATACTGTACTTCAGCTTCAGGTTCAATGACCCCATCTCGATCAACTTTTTGTTCAGTTTCCATGATCCATTGAGCAAATGCTGTGATGGCCCTTGTTTTGCTTCTGGACGCAAATGTAACTTCACCATGCGCACGTTTTGTTGAACTCTCATTTTGCTTGTAGTGCTTGTGTTGCTTGTAGTTTGCTTGTAGAAAAAAAGGGCGAGTTACAATCATATCTGCAGTTTCGTGTAAAGTTGCAAGTTTTATATAACTTGGGAACGAAAATGTGTAGTTTTTCAAATGTTGCTAATCTCGCGCTTTTTTAAATTTTATTTATTTATTTTCTTATTTTTAACTTTTGCTCATCTTTTAATTATTTATAGTTAAAATGATGGGAAGGGATTATGGAACTCAAAAAAAGTGAGCAGATGATCTACACAGTTTTTACTATTTTTTGACTAAATAAATCTAAATAAATCCTTCTGCTTAAAGGTCAAAACGAACAGTTTCAGGCAGAGAAATGGAAGCGCAAGGTTTCTCCCCTATTGAAAAAAGGTTCAAAAAGTACACAGAAGTATTTGTAAACTAATTTTGATACCCTTCTATTATTAAGGGAGTTCTATGATTATCGAGATAAGGGCCATTAGAAATGCATTGCGATGTTGGAAACTTTGCAAAATATGAGACGCACCGTTAAATATCAAAATGTTCTTGAATGCCCACTGAAAATCGTATCCTTCGTCATAAGAACGATGCCCTGCCCTTCATCCAACGCAGTGAGCAACACGATTAAGCGATTTTCTATATAAATGTCTCACACCCCTCCTCCAGATAGCCCAGATATTTCTGCATACAATTTTTTTTATTTCTGGAGAGGTGAGGAAACGTTATAAAACATAATTTTGCGCGAGGAGTAAGGCGTGTGTGATAGGTTAAATATTGGTTCGGTAGACAGCCGATTCACGTTTTTAAGTACGGGGTTACGTGTGGTGAATGCTTCTCGGATTTCTTATCTCGGATATTTATTCATTTTGGGTTCTTTCCACATATTGCCTTATTCGTGTTGTCTGTGATTTTTTTACGTTAATTTCTTTCAATCAACTCTAAAATTATTATTATTATTATTATTATTATTATTATTATTATTATTATTATTATTATTATTATTATATTAGAATTATATAATTAATTCCTTGCAGATTGCCTAAAATACTGCCGGCCTGGGAAATAATATTGGTCAATCAAAACTATGTAATTCTAAATGAATATGGCAGCAAAACTGTGTGCTGGGGACAAAGGGGATGCGGTTGTGACGTGTGCTACAGAGACGGTAAAAGGAGTGCAAGTTGGCTCTGACGCGTTTGCAAACGGAGCAGGAAGGTCGTGAGACAAACCGCGTTTCTGCGGTCGGTGTGGATTTTCAGTAATATGCAGGACGTTTGACTCGCGATGGTAGCGCAGGAAATACCCCGCCATCGAGTAGCGTTCGCGTGTTGCCCACTTTTCCGTAAATAGAACTCACGCCTGGCAGTAGACGACGTGTTTGTTCATAGAGATGTAATTTGGAGAGGTCAGTGATGTTTACTGAGGTTGAATTGCGAGCCACCGAACCTAGTTTGCAGATGAGTGAAAGTTACATTGAGTGGAAGTAAACTAGTAAAAGCTACTGCTTTCTGCACGACTGGTGTGCTGGGTGAGATTATTCTTTATTTTTATTCTCTGCAAAACAGACTGACATTATGCCATTACATATGGTATTTGGAAGGTTTTCTCAGAAACAAGTTAAGATAAAACTTACACAAACAATGCACATCAATTATATATACATTCTCACCTCCACACCTACTACATTAATGCCCATGGGAAACATGAAGGCTCAAATTAAATTGAAGTACATGTATACTACATTAAGTGAAAAATATTCGTTACGTTCGTAATACTTTCAAAATGGTTAAAGTTCAGGAATGTATTCTTAGGAAATTTTGCCAGTGAATACATTTCTAAATTACCTAGAAACTTTATACCTTACGTTGACTTCCAAAATAATTCCTTTAGTATGACTTCATCTACACCAAATGAATCCAACAATGCAGAAAGGGTGCATCTTACATTTTCACATTACAGAAGATAGAAAAAACTATTTGAAACGAATCTTATCAATATTTTCTTTTGTAACGTTTTCTGCAGATACATTAGTATAATCCAAACGTAATATACTAGGAAATAAGGTAAATGAAGCAAATATGACCAGTGCAGGTAATATGGCCAAGTAGCGGCTATGGTGTTAGCTGAAGCTATTTCTGATTGATTGTGCTAATATGCAGTCTGGGAGAGAGTAAGAAGTGCTTTTACCCCACACCAGACTTGTTGATTCGCACTCTGGAGCTTTTATTGTTAAGAACGCGCTGAAGGCGCTCTGTCCTCATAACTTCTTATAAACTCTCACGCTATTGTTTTAAAAAGGGATTTCTTTAAGACCGTATTTTTGTGAGATTAGACTGTAAGAGTGTAATGTATTTTATATATTAGTATAGGTGGCCCTGGCTCCATGGTCATGCTACAAGAAACAAGATAATTTGGCAATGACCATAAAACCTACATGTAGGCATATCACCTTCAAATTACAATGTTTTTGTAAAATAACAACAAAATATTCCTGAATTTTTTAGTGATATAGCAGTTTCAGCTTAAAGCAAAAAATGTTAAATTTCATGATGATGCTGTTAATTTGGCCAAATGTTGAAATATGAACAGCAAAAGTTGATACCCATGACGTGGCCATATTACCTTCACATACCTTACATTAAAACATTTTTAACATTGTTGACATTGCGAAATCAAATTTGAAAAATGTACCCTTTTTGCATTGGAAGGGTATCTCATTATACATTTTCACTATAACAATGTTTTTGACAATGCTTACATCACACATATGATTTTGTTCTCATGTCAATATATTTTAAGTAAAAGTACATAGTTTCAAAAAAAATTTAGTGAGAATGACGACAAAAACATCTTTTTGAAGTTAAAGAATCATAAATTATTTTGTTGATTCAAAAGTTCTCTAGCTCGTAAGCTTTCATCACTAGAATCATTAGCTTTATGTATAAACAAAAATAACACCTTTTCCGTATAAAAATATTTACAAAACTGTTTAAAATAACATTAAAACCCAAGTACATGCAGTCAAATGTAGCACACAACACAACCTCTAGAAATTTTACGCGTGTGCTATCAACCAGAGTAAGAACCTTAAATCTTTGCAACACGTCCTCTTTTTGCATTGCATTGTTCTTTTAATTCACGGATTCAGCGAGAAGGACAAAAGTAAAGAAGTTACTTTTTATCACAGTGAATGATATAGCGAAGAACATGAAAATAGCCTAAATGTGACATGTACTCTCTCTCTCTTTCTCTCTCTCTCTTTCTCTCTCTCTCTTTCTCTCTCTCTCTTTCTCTCTCTCTTCTTTCCTCTTCTCTTTCTCTCTCTCCTCATTTTTTTCTCTCTTTTTCTCCTCTTTTTCTCGTCTTTTTCTCTCTTTTTTTCTCTTTTTCTCACGCATATCGTCTCTTTTTTCTCTTCTTTTTCTCTCTTTCTCGGTTTTTTCTCGTCTTTTCTCCATCTTTTTTTCTCTTTTTCTCCTCTTTCTCTCTTTCCTTCTTCTTTTCTTCTCTTCTTCTCCTCCTCTCTTTCTCCTCTTTCTCTCTCTTCCTCTCCTCTTTCTCTCTCTCTTTTCTCTCTGCTTTCTTCTCTTTTTCTCTTCTTTCTCTCTCCTATGTTTTCTCTCTCTCCCTTGCCTCTTTCTCTCCTCTCTTCTTTCCCGGACGTACGTGCGCTCGCCGTTCTTTTTCTTCTCTCCCCTCGCTTTTCTTCCTTCTCTCTCTCAGTCTTTCCTCCTCTCTCTTTTCTCCTTCCTCGTCTTTTCTCTCTTT
>BOPP01000098.1:99007-123215 GCA_017312745.1 Gryllus bimaculatus
GCTTTGTAACAAGTTCAGCCAGTAAAGCATATACTACACATAAAAGCAATGTTTCTCATATAAATGATTTCATTCACTACATTATTCCTGGATTCTAAGGGTAATCAATTCTCATCTACTAATACCCCAACAACACAACAAATTGAACAAAAATGAAAACATAACAGAAGACAGGAATTGTAATTGTTATAAGAAAACTCGTGTTGTAGATAGTGGCGGGCGCAAATTGTTCTTTTGCACGAGACTTGTAATCAGACGGGGCGTCATCTTAATAAGTGTCTGATAGCATACGTCATTTATAATTTCTTAAAAAATTGCGAGAAGGCGGGAAGTATATTACCTGCGAGTCTTGATAAGGGGAAATTCATCACCACAGGCCGCGAATTGCTCATGCAGAATACGATGATATGGAATCGGACGCACTAGAGATATCATACTGAATATATCCTCGTGAAAATCACGTATAATTAATAATTCACACCGTTGGACATAAAAACTTTGCAACCTAATATACGAAATAATTAATAAATTTAAAGCCAATAATAATAGCTCAGCAGCAGTGACATGGTGAGTACGAACACTCGTGAGAATCTACCGTAAAATCACGCAATTCTGAAGTATTAGATTTTACGCCTAAAACAGGAGTCTCCGCTCTGTGAAGTTCATATTGCAGACTCAGTGTCAAGAAAGATGATAGAGGGGGCGGTTCTCAGCTCTGCAAGCTGAACTATGATCCAGCTACGTGTGCAAGTGCATATGGGACGCAGCAATGCCACATACGCTGAGAATACAGTAAGAGCGCCTGATGAACGCATGGCGAAGCAGGTACACCAATTTCATTGGCGTTTGAGTACGGGCTTACTCGCCACTTCCGTGGCGTAATTATTAAATATGTGGGCTCAGAATGTGCTTGAAAGTAGTGAGCACACCACTCTATCTGGGGATCGTTCCATTATCATGACAGACATGTCAGCGGCAATAGAACCCGATATAACGTACATTGATAGAAACACAACAGCAAGGGTTTTCCTTATCGATATATAATACCCATCCAAACCAGAACATATCGGGAAAATATCAAGAGAAGATCAGAAAGTAATACGAATCTGCCTATGAAGTCGCAACTGCAGTGGAACTTCAGTAAAGTGACGATGTGCCCTATAAATAAATATCAGCTAGGGGAGTGATGCGCCGAAAATGACACTTTCGGGGCACTGGAGTGTCTACACTTGATACCAGGAATGTATTAATATGCAAAAGACGTAAGTTTGAATAATGGCGGGTATGTCAGAAGCCATTTGAACCTTCAGTAAGCAATACCCCAGAACCTGGTATCATACTGTGTGTGGGTTGACCATCGACCAGTAAATACTGTGAATAATGCTAAGATTGGTACCACTTGGTCCTGGATAGCTATTATTATTATTATTATTATTATTATTATTATTATTATTATTTATTATTATTATGTTGTAATCGGTTAGAATTTAGTTATGACTTGTATACTTCCCCTTGATTTTTAAGGAAATTATAAATGATATCTCAGAACTTATAAAATGAATTTGCAACAATTGCGCTACAACACAGTTTTATAACAATTAAAATACGTTTTTCTGTATTTTCATTTTGTTGAGATTTTTGTGTGTGTTATTAATGAGAATGATACTTAGAATCCAGGAATAATGTAGTGGAAATCATTTATATGAGAACATTCTTTATGGAGTATGGCTTTCTCTGAACTTAGCAATTTTGAGTCAGTCTGAATTTCCATTCTAGATTTAGTCTAGATTTCCATTTAGTCTAAATTTTGCAGTCCCAAATCAACTCATCGTGATGGTTTCTATCGCGCTAATTTCGAAAGGGGAGTTTCCTAGAGAAGTAAGATCTAGAAAATCTATGTTACTTCCGAACTTAAAGAGATACGTTTTTGTAATCTTCCTTTTTTCGGTTTAAACAAATTTAATTTGAAGAAGAACTGCATGAACCAAAATATTTATGCAGGGATCGAAGAATTGAGCAATGACAACGAACCGTTTGTCGCAAGATTTGCTTCTTTAAACACTATGAAAATACACCAATAACTTTTGCACGTAAATGCAATTATATAGAAAGTTTTGATAACTGACACTCATGCAGCTAGTCTTAAATACACCGTATTATACCCCTTGTTCATTTACATTAACGCTTGAAGTGAGCATAGAGTTCCTACTTGGAGAGACTTCGCGACATCCTTTCCAAATTAGCTCTGGGAGCGCAGTTTGCGAAATGCTACTCAGGAGGTCGCAGCGTGCCCGCGGCGGGCGGGTGGGGCCGAGCGCGGGGGCGAGGGCGAGGGCGTGGGCGATGGTGGAGGCAATGGCGGGAACGAGAGTGGTAGTGATGGCGAGGGGCAGGGCGAGAGCGTTGACGTGGCAACTGTGCAGCTGAGAGTGAGGGGAGCGGGACGGAAATCCAAGGGAGAAGGAGAGGGGTGGGCGTAGGCGCGGGCGTGTGTAGGGCGTGGAAGCTTTCACGGGAAGCCATGCGCAGTCGCGGGGAAGGTAGCGGTGCCTGGTCACCTGAGAAGCAAAGATAAGGAAGAGGAAGATGGAAGGCGACACTTCCGTTGTTTGTAGGTGTGGTTGCAGATCAGGCGTGATATGGAGGAATGGCGGGCCGAATTCTGGATTGGTGCAACGAGTAGAGGTAGAGGTGAGTTGCCGGTAGCCTAAAAGCCGTAGGGTGGTGTTTTAAAAACGTAACTCAAGAACCGAGGAATTGGCAGAGGACGCAGTAGTAGTAGTGTTTCGCGGGGATAGAAGAACAGGTTGGCAGTTACAGGTTGGGTGTTAGTGATTCCGGGCGCATCAACGCGCGGAGCTCTTTAGTCCAGTAAGTGTATGCATGTTTTTTTCCTTGGGAGTTGGCGGTTCCTCCTTCAGCGGTTCTTAGCTGGATAGAGGGATCTGGCGCCGACCTATCGTCGGCTAACGCGCTTTCCCGCTACCAGGTATCTCCCACCAGTGAGACAGCTTTTCCGTCGGGACAAACTCTAAGCTCCCGAACGGTCTCTCGGCATGTGTGATAGTGTAGTACATTTTAATGTAAGTGTGTGTAAAAGGGTGAAGATAGAACAAGGAAGAAGAAAGAAAGATCGCGTGGGGTCCGAGGCCTATTTTTTAAGGTATTACTCCGGTATTCGCGTGGTGTTGATCTGAGAAATCGCTGAAAACTGCCGATCAGAGCAGCCGGCCTTAAGAATTCTTCCCCAGACAGCTACTGAATTCGACCTAGCTGACAAGCTAGAGTCGACGATCTTGCAATGATCGGAACCCGCACCTAGGATCTCCCGGTCTCAGGCACTGCAGTGACATCAGTTGATGCACTGAACCATCTCTTCAGGTGGCAGTAATAGCCAGAGCACTTCCAAGACATGCGAAGCCGAGCGAATGGGAAAAGGTGTCAAAGTGGAAGGTGAATAAGCCGAGTATGGGGCGGAACAGCGAACGCGGCAACAGATCGGCAAGGTGTGGAAACGCCCTGGCGACGAATTGGTTCGAGAGGCACAATGCAACGCAGAGTAACAATGGATTGGCGAGGCGAGTTGTCAGAGACGTCGGGTGTGCAAAATTGATTGATTTCTAGCCGCTAGAATTCTCTCACCGTCAAGAGTGGAACCCTAGCACCTCCCGGACAGAGGGACTGCAGTGCTATCAGTTGATTGCCCTGAATCATCTCTCCCGGTTCGCGGTAGGCAACACATCGGAGGACTCCACAAGGGACGCGACGGCAGCGCAAGAGATGGAAACAGTGCGACCCCAAGGGACGGGACTAGTCTTAGGGAGGGCGGCGGGGGCGGGGCGGGCGCGGGGCGGGCGCGGGGGCGGGCGCGGGGCGGGGCGCGTGGGCGGGCGCGGGCGGGGGCGGCGACGCGACGGCACGCGCGCACCACCCGTCGGCGGCGGGCGGCGGGCGCCTAGTCGCGTGCCCGCATTTAAAGTTAAAGACGCCCGAGCGCTTTTCCGTGTCAGCGCCACCGCGCGGAGTGCGCACGGGCACTGGCGGCAGGGATGTGGGGCCCAGCCCGCCTAGCCTTCTTCTCCCTGCCACGCCCCGCCTCACCCTTCCCCTCGGCACCTCTCCTCTGCCAATGCCCCCGCCCCGCCCTTCACTTACCCGCGCCTCACTCTTTCCAGCCTGGCCACCGCCTTATCCCATTCTTCACCGCCGAATTCTCTTTTCCGGCACGCCATTCCTCATTCTTCCCCGCCCAGCGCGATTTCTTACCCCGCCTCACTCTTCGCAGCCAGGTCTCGCCATACCCCACCTTTCCTCACGGCACTCCCTTCCCTCGCCATACCACTCTTCACTTTTCACGCCCCGCTGCTCTTTTCCCCGCGCCGCACTTTTCCCAGCCAAGCCACGCCACGCCACGCCACGCCACGCCACGCTACGCCGCACGCTTCCCCACACTACTCTCTTGTCGCGATGACATGCCTCGTCCTTGAACCCACTCTGCCCCGTCCCGCGTTGCCCCGCTCCGCTCTGCTCCGCCCCACCACGTACAACCGCGTTCCTCTCCACCCAATTTCGCTTCACCCTCCTCTATCCCACACTAACACACCCGTCAGTCACAGTCCTGGGAAGAATTCTAGCGCCTAGCTGCTGTGATAGGTAGTTTGCCGTGATTTCACCGATCCACCATAGGCAAACGTCGAGGCTGTACGTTAACAAACAGGCTATTGACAGCGTGCGATGTCTCCTTTCTCGTCCTTTCCTTAACCTTTAAGTAGATACACTTATACTCACATGCATTACACTACCAACACTTGTCGAGCGCTTAGAACTTGTACATGCTGGGGTTGTACTCCGTTGGTGGGAGATACCTTGTTGGGGAAAATCCCAACACGCCGACGTAGGTCAGCTCTGGAACTCCTCAGCCAACGGGGGAGATCACCTCCACCTCACGCGGTAAAATATGCTGTACACTTACGATACTAATGATCTTAGCAGCGACGTGCAGGGAATCACTAATCAATCAATCAATCAATCAATCCGCCTCAATTTACTTCATCTTGCCCCAGTTCCTTCTACCCCGCTACTCTTTGACTCGTCCCGCCCTACTCCTACCTGCTCCAGCCTGTTCTCCCCCTCTATACCTCGTTTCTCGCCAACTCATTGCGCATCACCCCGTGCCACCTCTCGCCACCCTGCTTCACTACGTCCCACCTGCCGTCATTCCGCTTTCTCTCCTCAACTTCTCTCTCTTCCTGCTTCTCGCGGCTTCTCTTGCACCACCACCCGCCAACGCGCGCCACCTCGAGCCATTCCAGGTCGCGCTCCTGCCAGATCCTCCGCTCTTCTCCGTTCTACTACACGACTTCCGCGCGTCCCCATCTACAACCCGCCCCGACTCATCCTCTCGCTCTCCGCACCATGTTACTCGCGCCGTCTCATCTCGCGCTAACCCATGCTTCCTCCTGTCTCCAGAATGGCATGATGATGATGGTAACATAATAATGAAAGTTGTGAAAAATTAATATGGAATAGGTTGTGGGTTGGGAAGGAAAAGAAAATGAAGGAAACCATCTTCACTCGTTAATTCCACTACACTCTTCTTTGTCTCTGCGTACTACAGATCATTCGTTGAGATTTATACGGCATTTGATACGTCTATTGAATACGTGAACTCACAACGTCCCTCAACACTCCTCAGAAGCAAATTTCTGTAGTCATATTTTATCCACAAGTTCGACCTAGCTCCAATATTAATTAACATATTATGTTTTGTCATTACTTTCTTGGTATTTTATTTGTATTTTTTAAATTCACATAAGTTAAAACTGTATGAGATGTCGGGTAAGTTAAATTTGTACATGCTTTCTGGGAACGTTACTCCTGGCTCTTATAAATTACATTAGGTTGAATTAAAAATTAAAAACAGCATTATTAAATTCTACAGGTAACTGTGTTTTTAAAAATGTGTTAAGAAGAAATATGCTCTCTGTCAGTAAACACTATTTGCAACAGCAAATGAGCACTTACTACAATTGCAAATTACAAATGGATTAGTCCTTTATAACTTGACGATTCACTTGTGTGTTTCTGACAATTTGAGCTCTTCTTAAATTACCGGTATTAACATATTTAGTATTAATTCAGGTGTAAAGTAGAGATACTTGATATTTCTCATGTAAGTTTGTCGTTAATTTTTTTTCATGATAGGCTGTCGTTTGTGATCCGTCGTTTAAATTGAATTTGAATCCACTTTCACCATTGTGCGTCATTATTGTAAAGAATGTGGTATTTTGCGTGTTAAATTTAAGTTTCTAACGTTTCGCAAAAATGTTTCACTTCAATGTAATATTCCATAATGTGACCTCAGAACGTCAAGATTGTATCGGAAATTTTTAGCATTCTTGAATTCTCTATATCAGATTTCCAACATATTAAAATCGTTTTCAAATGAAACACGTCAAAACACACAAAAAAATGGTGTAGTTTTATTTGCATTAAATATGCTCAAATTCAGAACGAACATTCGGATGCCGAGATCTATTTTGACATGTTCCCTTACTCCATTTTTACGAATCGTAACGTGCAATATTTTGCCACTTGTGCCAGTCGTTTCTTCAGGCTCTTCCCTTCACCCTTCATCCCTCTCTCACGCTCGCTCTCTCGCCCGTGTTCCTCGTCTCATTTTCTCGCGAAGTGACTTATCCGTCGTACCGCTTGTACCCGAGGCCGCCGCGCGTTATCGCAGGAACTGTGGAGCACGTCGTGCTTGCTCCTCACAGGAAGTGCCAAGTTTCCGGTTTTATTTCATGACATCTGCCCTTCTGCTGTTTTGCGCTCAGTGCAAATGTCCGCGGAACAGTTTTAATGAGCACGGTCTCAGATAAATGGCGACCGTCTAAGTGTGAAAGTGAATGAAAAAGGTTTTTTCTGGATACAATGTGGGTTTTCAGAGTTGCAGATGCGATTAGCGTGATTTACGCTGAGGTTCGTACAACTCTTCTTTGGGTATTACGATTCAGAAATTAAATAGTTTTCTGAATACGTGAATTGTTACTGCGCTTTCATTCAACGGTGTTGAATTGAATTGAATTGAATTGAATTGAAGTCCTTTATTTACCGACCTCTTCAGTATTTTCTGAATTTCTTACAAAATTAGTAGGAATAAAAAAATCGTTTAATCGTTACAAAACCCCTCAATTTCTGCTATCATCAGTACAGGTAAAATTAAATAAATAGAAATTTCTACTTTTACTTTTTAAAATGCAATTTTGCTCTAATTAGGAGATATCTGTTGCAATCTCCTATTTATGGCTTTGTTAATGAAGCGATGAACGTTTATTATTAATATAAGTTTAAAGAAAATGGTTCTTACGGCGTTGGTAGGTCTTGAAACAAGACGTAGGATAAAAAGAAGTGAAAGAAATAGGACAACTCTGCTTATGTCAACGGTTCCCGCGCTTTCTCAATTGAAAATTGGATTTTGGTGTATACTAAGCCGGTTGTAACAAATAGATTACACTGCTGAATACAGCCGGTCTGGACAGTCGAAAGTAATAAACCGCCATTATTAAAGTGGCAAACATGCACATTGGTGACAAAAAGGCTGTGATTTCGAATCACGCTTGATCGCTCTTATGTTGTGGGATGAGTGGCACTCGTACTCGCATTATTTTTCTAACTTCATCCAAGGCGAGTATGGGATCTTCCATAAATTAAGTAACCCTAAATAGGTCTTTTTGGCTTCATTAGATTGCAAACGTTAATAGTATTAATGATATTCGATGAAGTACCTGCTAAGTTCTACATTATTATAATTATGCTACAATTGTTTCTGCTCCTTGCGGTTAGTGAAACATATAGAAACTACGTGTTTTGGTTCACAGAGTTAGTCCCTTCTCGCGTGGCCATACTGGAAGTTGGTCCGATGTAGACAGATGGACTCCTAGCAATTCATCTACACGTGTTCCATTTCTTTTAATTCCAGGCACTGAGACCGGAATGAAAGACCAGTGAAAATGTTTCCTACTAGTGGAGGAATTCTGTCACCTTGGATGTATAGGATCATAGCTGGATTGGATTCTGGATGTATCGGATTCATAGGTCATGTTTGAAATAACGATTATTTACGATTGATTGCAATGAAATAACGTTTGATACAAAATTATCATCGAAATCAGCAGTTGGCGACTGGAGAATGATTGCCGTCAAAGCAGGTTTTACCTGTGAGAAGATACTCGGAGAAGCAATGTGAGCAAACGGAAGGGGGGGGGGGTCCTTTCGCGCCTCCACGTAAAGGAAGCCAACGTACTGGTCTATTGCATCTGACATCACAGGAAGACCATCTACGCCTCTTAGATAATTTTTCTTTTCGGAAAAAAATGTTTCGGTTTCTAGATAACGAAACTATTGCGACGTGATGGTCGTGTTCAAAAGAACTGCCATGTATTAAGGAATTCAATTTGTAGAGCCACTGCGCATTCCGCACGACAGAGTATCAAGGAGAAACGCGAGGCAGAATCTTTCAGGAAATTAAACAAATCTTGTAAAACTGTGCAGCAGGAGAGCACACAAATATATCGGCGGCACGGTTTAGGTACAAAAGGTAGCCGCATTTCTCAAGTAAACTGCACTCATTTCCTTCTTGCTGCAGATGATATCCAGTGAAACAGCGCATTGAATGCTAGAATTTTATTCATGTCAGTTTCAACATGTTAGACTTCTGGAGGACGTCTAGTATGTGGAAACTGACGTATGAGGACGTCTTTTCCGATGCGAAAAGAATTACAAAATGCTTTAAATCAGTTGGTGGATAAGAGTTTACAATCCAGTTTGGTTATCTGCAACTCGTTCTCTTGTTACAAATTTTGAACGCTTCATAAGAACGAAAAAGTACAGATCAGTCCATACAGCAGAAATCACGAAAAACACGTGATTAAAACGTGACCTTGCCTTAAACTCGAGTCTTCAATGAACATGAAATAATTATATGTCATTGCCAACAATATTGTTTATTATAATAGTAGCTTTCGATGGCTTAGCCATCACCATCAGTTTTCTGCTGTATGGAAGTCGCAAAACGACTACTAGTCAAAGCGACAAACGACTCTAGGTAGTTGTTTTGTGGCTTCCATAAAGCAGAAAACTGATGATGATGGCTAAGCCATCGAAAGCTGCTATTATAATATAATAAACAATATTGTTGGCAATGACGACTCATTAATTATTTCAATGTAAATTCCAACGAAAACGCACCACAAAACCAATACTTAAATAAACAAATAAACTATGTGTGACGAATGGGGTGAAAAGTCTAATAATAGTTAGGTTTGTAATTATGCGGGGAAAGTATTCAAGGTTGGAGAGACACAGTCCAATATTCTATTGTTACATATTTATATAGACAATATAGCTTCATTATATTATTTAATCTGTCATACTGCGACATGAATATTCTAAAAAAAATCATCATTTCAAGAACAATAATCAATTTTCCGAAATAAAAACGTAAAGTTACGAAGAGTAAACGTAAATATAATTGAAACAGAAGAATTTACGTTTTTGCTTATCTGAGTGGTTTTCCGTGGTTTTCCCAATAAATAGCAGGCGAATGTCGGAGCAGTACCCTAACAAACGTACCACGGAACGCGTTCGGTCTTTTCTTAATTTTCCCTTTCCTATCCCCTCCCTTCACACACATGCACACACACACACAGACACACACACTTTTATTTTCATGCACTACATTGCATGTTGGGAGCTCAGAGCTTGTTTCGACTGTGGCGGTATTCCGTAGGGGAAGATACCAGGAAAGGGAAGTGCTCCTCAAACCGACGAGCAGGACGGCGCCAGATATCTCCATCCAGCGGGAAAGAAATCACCGCCAACATTCACTAAACCAAAGAGACTAATGGTCATAGCGATTTGTATCAATCAGTCATTGTTCTTGTAGTAAGGTCTGTAAGTTGGTGAAGTTTTACGTGAAATGGTGATGATTTTGTTTCTTTCATGTGTTTCATTGTCTCTCGTACAAACTTCGGCACTTTTATAGCACGTTGAATTACCAATCTGCACGACCGTTAGCGATTGACTGCCCCGTGCTGCGTCCGTAATAAACCTTGGTAAACACGTGTGCAAATGTACAGATATGTTGGTGAACGTGCCTAAAGGCCGAAACGGGAGATTGTGAGTGGTGCGTGTAAAAGCGAATAAATGCGAACCCATGCATGTTGTCGGTAATCTGCACGTCTGTTCACGACCACTCATCCATGTTTCCCTTCAAGGTCAACAAGTGGGAACTAATATTGTCCCAAGTCTATTCTGATTTGAAACAACGGCCGAAGAATTGAATGGATTTGAGCAAAATGTCTGTCGATCTTGAAATGTGTCTGTTTTTAACACGCGAAGTAAAAAAAGGGCAGTTGAACAAGTGCAATTTGTATTCTAAATCAATATCACATGTACTATTATGTTACTTTGTATTAAAAGACATCTGACTATATTTGAAGTGGAATTCTGATGATACACCAGGGTTTATTGATCTACAGTGACATGATCCACTGACATCTACAGTTTGCTACTGAATATATAGTTTCAATCGTGTTTTCAGTATTTCTTAGAGCGAAGGCTAAGATGTTGCTTTGTTTGCTTCTGGTTAGATCTCCCTCCTCAAATGTGACACACAATGTGAACCACTTTTTAACAAACTATAATTATTATTTTTTGAACGTTTCTGAGTTACCCGTAGGTTTACATAACATTCTCCAGACATACTACAATATTTATTCTTTGTTCTTCTGTTAGCTGCCATTGTATAATATTACAGCCCCTAATGAAAGATAAACATTCAGCGGAAACATTGAGGATTGATAACTTAATTGACATAATCTTGATATGATAATCTTCCCAACAATAATTAAATGCCATTCGGCGAACATAACATATTTCCCTTACTCCTGTACCAAACACCTGCCTGAAATTTTCTTCGCCTCACACTTAGACAAACTGAGATAATTTTATCAGACAGCTACAGCTTTATTTTTCGTCCATTTGGGAATCGAACACGCAAAGTTTTATGTTATTTTACAATATTAGCAAACTTAACATACCCTGTAAAATTCGGGAGTGAATAATACAGATATGATTCCAATTTGCTCCTAAGCAGAATATGCGGCTACATTCTTCCTTAAAATTCATACGCTGTGTTCACTTAGGGTATAAACAACAACAACAACAACAACAACAACAACAATAATAATAATAATAATAATAATAATAATAATAATAATAGGCTTAAGTCTAGAGCATAAACGCTTTTTAAGTTAGTTTCACAATCACGTTTTGTGGATTACGTATTAAAAGTTGGAGGCAAGAGACGGTATGCGGTGCACAACCCGGTACGGTTTTCCCGTTTGATCGAACGGCCAGGAGAGCAATGTTGGTTCAAGCGTGAGTTGTGTGCGTCCTGTCGTCGATGCATGACATCCACATTTATATACGCTATGTCAAACATTCGAAAATGCGTGCAGAACGCGTGCCCCATTTCCCGTGTCACATTCCCTCCACATTACTCCTGCCCGTATTCCACGAACCTTCTTAATGGCTAGTTTGGTGTGCACGTAAATGTATATGTTTACATGCACACTTAAATATTATTTGGCGTAGTACTTTTTAATTTTGGAATAAATTCTACCAATAGATCTTTAAAATAATTGTCATATGTGATACTATTAGTTGAGCAATGTTAATTAAGAAGTTACCTTCGATGCTATGAAGAAAAGCATCAGATATCATTTATTTCCAAGCACGTTCCTCGGTTCTTCTTAATAATTTCACACTTCTGTTTCTTTTGTGATCTTGTTCTCATATCTGCTTCTTCCATTACCTCCCCATAAGTTGATGGTGGTTCGTGGTTCGTTCTTGGAATTTTGTGTGAAGTGTTACTTCTTGAAGTTAATTAATTAAGAAATAATTCATTCATGTAATAAATGGTATCGGAAAAATGTATGGGAATAATTTTATTATTTACTCACTGTGCATTGCTCGGTCTAATGACATGTACATTTTAAACTTGATATTCAAGTAATACTGAAAACACCCAACTGTACTGTGTTGAAAAGTTCCTTAAAACGACTAATACATGACCAATAACATCTGAAGGTACGTTACGGAAATATTTGCCTACCTGATCCTTTGATATTAGACTTGTAAAATCAATTTATCGGACATTGAAGCGACAGCACTCTTCACTAATGTATTATGTATCTAGGGGGGGGGGAGTATCCACTCCCGGTTCGCAAGACCACTGTCAGCTCGCGATACACATGAAGAGTAGAGTCGAAGGAGCAAATAGGTTGCAGTTGCGCGCAGTATCAGTAAAAAAACTCTCTTACCCTCGTGACAATGTTCCAATCCTTTGCTTGGCATTGAACAGGGAGTAATTCTCCATGTCCATTGTCAGAAGTCACTAAACAAGGAGTAAATCTCCATATGAGAATCCTCCGTTCAGAATTTTCTCATTGAGTATATTTCGCGAATGTTCATTTCCGCCCAAGTTACGCAATTATATTCTGGGGAAACACATTCTATAGCTTCCAGACGTTTAGATTACAGAAAAGAATTGTAGGAATAATAAGCAAATACCACCCGTGTGATTCTTGGAAGCCTGTCTATTTATCTATGAATTCTCTTATTACCTAGCCCCTTGATTCAAGAGTCAGTTATTTTTGTCAAAAATGACTTACTCGAGGGTAGAAAGGCCGGTGTGGGTGTCCGAGGTCGCTAAGGCTGGGGCGCTGTAGCTGCCTCAGCTCGAAGGGTGACGGGTTCGAATCCCGCTTGGAGCATTGATGTTTGTGTGTCTGCGTTGTCCTTACGCGCTCTTCGTACAGTTCTCCCTCCAATTAAGCAATCACTGAGGTCACTATAGACCAAGTTGTTAAAAAGCGACCTGGTGTTTTTAAAAGGGTAGGAACACATTTCAAAGAATACAGTATATCACTCGACGTAGTAAAAATATTCATCAGATATAAGTTCACCACAATAATTATTTTTTATCATTATCAATTTAAAAAAAAAACAGTGTATTAAGTATAACAGGTATATTTTACGAATCTTCAGCGATGGGATTTTGTAAAATAACCGCTAAGGTATTACGATTATGTGAGTTACATTATATTTCGTTATCACTACAAATAATACGAGATACTATTTGTTGCTGTAGCCCCATGAATTTTACCATTTACTCTCCAATTTTGGGTTACATGAATACAACTTTCGTAATGCCTAACCGTTTAAGTACATCATATACTCGGAACTAATCGACCTGATCGCTTTTCATCGTTCTTGAGTCGCCAGGTTCGGTGAAGACAATCAAGAGACGCCCATGCCGCCGCCTTGTCAAGAACATGGGCATTCACTAGAACGCGAGTTGCTCCCCCGCCAACGGTTCCAAATGTATCGCAGATCGTTAATTCGCGCAGGGAAGCGCCTCCGTCGGGCCGAGCCAGTGCTTCACAAAAGGCGCGCGCTCGCTTCGTTAATTTCGGCTCCCCAGGGCCCTGACGGGCGCAGAAAGGTGGAGCCCGTGCTGGCACACGGCCACGCGAGACCCGAGGAAGCGCCGGGAAAAAGTTGTAATGACTGGAGAAAGCGGCGCCTTTCAACCTTGTTACTCTGCTATGAGAGAGAGAGAGACAGAAGGCTCTGAATATCATTTTGCAATCTCGGAGTGAATACACTGACGTTACATGCAGTAAAAATATCTTTGTTATACACCTAATGTACGATACTTAATTATACAATATATTATTATTCTTTATTATAATCATGATTCCTAATAATGAGTCTCAGTGTACACAGTTATACAGACAAATATAAACCCCCCCCAAAAAAATAAACCGGTATTTTAACCCAGTAAAAGACTGTAAGTATAATATTGTTCTAGACATAAAATGCTTAAGAAAGAAAACTTGCACCAGGAAGTAAAATTAGAGGGGATGTAAACAAAAAATTAAAAATTATGGCAAATGCTAACAATCAAATGCAAAACTTTGAAAAAAGAAGTAGTTTCAAATATTATTTATACAACTTACAAGTATAAATCAGTATGGTGGAAGGTACCAAAGGTGAACATTTCGTTAAGATAATTTAATCAACAACTCCGACCGGTGCGAAGTGTTTTCACCCGACTGCTCAAATGAAAAGAAGGGTAACGTATGTGGATGTGGATTTTGTTCGTTTCACTTACTCTCTCCCCCCTCTCTCCGTCTTCGTAACTATCTATCTACTTATCTATCTATCTATCTTCAGATACCTTTGAAACTGTCTTTGCCACATGTGTTTTTGTTCTTGCCCGCTTTCTCTGCCTCAGGCGATTGTACATTTGCGTTACCCCCGACTGCACTTCTGGAACAATCCTTGCTAGAGCAACCTGTCTGTGTTTTCCTAGTGTTTCCGTTGACGTTATCTCTGACCGAGGAACATAGACCTAAGCTCCCACTGCTCTCAATCAACCTCTCCGTAGCTGTACCCGGTTGAAATCTCCCCACTTGAACACGAACAGATCCCGTTTGAACTGAATCGGCCCATTTCGTCGATATATTTCCTCCTAATCCGTCTTCGGCTCGGCTTACCCCATCTCATTTGTGCCTTTGCCAACTATTTCCAGGTTCCCCCTTGCTGCTCTCCAATTACCTAACTGCTGTCTTCCAGCTGTGCCAATGAATGGATCCCTTTCCTTTGTTTCGCTCTCTTCAATGTTTCTCTTCACTCCGTCTCATTCCTATCAACTACTTTCACTTGTTCTCTCAATATGCAAGACATTTTTATGTTCAATGACTTTCACGTCAAATATAAAATATTTTCGCAGATTTGAGTTTCTTAAGTAATTTTGAAAATGATTATTCCATTGAAAATGCGAAAATTTACATTTTTCAAGCATTGTTACGTGAAAATAGTGTAATATCTAATTTTGAAGAACAAATTTCAGTAAGAACATAACTCAAATAGATTTTAATTTTTTTAAGCGTATTTTGCTCAATCCAAAAAAGCATTTCCAAAAAATTGAAGCTATTTTTAAGAAAATATTGACAATGTTGAGGATTCCTGTAGAATACTTCCCAAAATTAAAATATTAGTTTGAAATTCACAGGGCATCGGATTGTATAATAAATGTCAGTTTTGAAGAAAATCCTGTGAACGGCTTAGGCACTAATGTTGTTAGCAGAGAGACAGACGTTATGCCGAAAACTACTTCTTCGCTATGAAGGCCCCAGATGGATTCGGACAACACAACGTATTAGAAAAAGTCAATCAACACGAGCAAGAATTACACACGAGCAAGAATTATTTAGTTTTTTGGAAACGGGGCTCCACAAAACAAGTTTTCAGTCGAAAATGCTACATTTTTTCTTCAATATAATGATATTTTCTCTATACTACATGCGATAGTACTAATAGTTCGAGAAAGTAAAAAGCTGGGTTACGGATCCCGGTACTCAAATAATCTTGCACATCTCCTCTATACGTCACTTACAGTTTTTATACTAATGACTTCTGAGTACTTACACCGGTTTCCGAGTAGCGAGAAAATCGTGTGAAATTGCCTTTGCTGCTACAGCAATCAGCTTGGAGCGATTACTGTCCTGTGCGTTGCGTTGGGAGGTCAAACACTATGTTTGTTTACGCTACAAACGGCAAATAAACGACGTTGAACACAAATGTTAGAATAAAACGATTAAATACATATGAAGAGTGGATTGATTGAAGATTTCATATTAATTGTTAAATTTAACGGAAGCATTTGAATACATGATCTACTGACACCGTGAATGTCAATCATTATATATATTGAAATGAAATGAACGGAACTTCAGATACAAAATATAATGTCGAGTATCTTGGTATTTTGCGAATTATAGTGGGTAATTCAAAACTATGTGTAGATGTTTTTTCATCACAGTATCTCATATAGTAGAGATTTAAAATTGCCTTCGTACTTTTGAAAGTCTGCTGTTAAGTTGTGAATTTATTTATTTAACACTAAAAAAGAAAAATATTGTATGACGTAATACGGATAGAAGAGCAATATGTGCAAGGTTTCTTAAGCTCTGGGATATCTGCCTAAAAATAAAATTGAATTATGAATACAGGTAGCAATGAGGTTTGTTTTTTAGCATGAATTGGCATATACGCTTCCATGAAATAAATACTATTCCCAAAGTGAAATCGGTTATACATTTTGGCTTTTGTCCCTTATGACGGAACTGACTTACTACCCCGCGAATATTGAGAACGATTATTGTAATAATATCATTCCACTTGAACTCAAGGAAACGTGCACAGACAATGACGCTACATTTGTGCCCAGAAGCAAAACAAGGGGCCTTCATAGGATTAGCTCAAAGGATCCGGGGAAGTGGGCAAAAGACTGATCGAGATGAGGGTCATTCACCTAGAAGATGATGTACAATAGTTTCAAGAGTATTGAGCTTTTTTAAAATTATACACTCCGAAACGCAATAATACGTTTGAATTATTGTAAACATCAATATTTTCCCTTGTGACGCTCAGTATAGTCTACAATTCTGTATAAACAGTTGTGCAGCAGAAAATATTCTACTTGACTCTTAACCTTACTTATGTATCGATTTGATTCCTTGAATTTCACTTGGCTATATGTTGTAAAATAATGCAATGTATTGTATGTGCGTTTTTGTAGTGAGCTGTGAAAAAGAAAGAAACATTATTAAATAGTGTTTTGCTTCTTTTATAATTTTGTATAGCCCTGAGGATGGAAATACATTTTCCGATACATTCGCAAACAACAATGATTTAATTTCGTTTTGCTCTTACTGACCAAGACCCGTTAATATGTTTCTTTACTGCAAATAATATTCATATCATCAGCAAAGAGAATTGATCTTCATTTCGAATCAAAGAGAACATTTACATATAGTTGGGAGAGAAGGAGGCCTTAAAATCGAACTCTGCGGGACCCCAAATGCAGGTGGCAATGAATAGGAAATAAATAACGTCACTTCCGTCTAATACGTTATTTTTACTCTCCATGACTGTTGTTTAAGGAACGGTAATATCTGAACTTCAGCAATAACTCGAATTTCATTCCATTCCGAATTTTTCAGATTTAAAATTATCCAAAGGGTTCTTAATTTCGTCCATTGATGAAGCGACATCTCTAAGAAAATGGCTTTTACCGAAGATTTTATTGTTGAAAAATTCTTGTTGACAATCAAAAATCGTACTTACTCGAAAAGTTTCCATTTGTTGGTAGAAACTTCTCTTTAAATTTTTTGATAAAACTGACAAAAGGGACATTTTTTTCACAGGCCTAACCTTGGCTGTTTTGAAAATGCCGGATCGCTCACATCTGGCATTGTCTTGTGAATCAACAGTGTCCACAACAATAAATAACTGATACAACCGTATATGTTGTACTACAATTCTCATTGCTTTTGGTTTGTTTTTTGAGTTCAAAATATCCTCATTATGCTTCATTAGTTTAGCCTCACTTATGAATTTTCTTAACAATGATGTGTATTTTTGGAATTGATATAGAAATAATGAGATACATTATGATGTTTCGAAATGAAATAAAGACTTCATGTTGTTTAACACGATATTCTAATCCATGGTGTTATCGATATCTTGTTTTGTAAGACTGGAATCCTTAATTTTACATTTTTAAGGGTTAAGCACGTGAGGTAAAAACGTCGAAAAATTAATAATTTTTTTATTTGTATCAACATCATTGTCAATCGTGTCCAATGACTCTTGTAGCTAGATGTTCAAGAATAAGTTAATTTTACTTATAGGAAACCATCTAGAAAAAACTATGCCCTGTGGCGCAGAAAAAGGATGCCCTATGGTGATAAAACATTCTATACCGAACGCCAGAGACCGCCAGCTTGGCGCTATGACGAGTTCCAAAGCGGTGTCCCTGGGGAAATGGGGCGCGGAAACCGAGGCGCGCGGCGTTGTGAATGCGCGACACATGTTTCGTCATTGCGCACGTGTTATCGTGCGCGTAAGCCTCCGAATCTTGGTAATGCTAGTAGAATCCTTCTATGGAAATTTCAAAATTCCGACGATTTCCGAATTACTCTTTGTGAAAATGGCATCAAAATAAACAATAGATTTCATACCCCGCGGGTTCGAAGACAATTTTTAATGTAAGTATGAATATTAATAGCATGATATCTCATGATTCTTCATGGGCTATTTTATTACACAATGTCTGTAAAACTGTGTAGACAATTCTTCATTAGCATTGATAAAAAAAATTGATACGTAGCAGTGCACTGATGCACATGGACAGTGAATTATGGCTAGAAATACGGGAGGTTACCCATGTAAATAAACGGGGAAATAGTTTTACAGCATGGATCATTGGATTTGACGCTCACGCATTCAATTCACTCTCTGCGTCGTCACCACTGCATACAGACAGGCTGCTCCCCATCCAGCACAGATTCCTACCCCCACTACTTGCACTTTCGCCGCTCTCGCAAGCAGGCGTCCGACTCGAGAATGGAATACCCGCGGAAGCAGGCGTTGTGCAGATCGCATCTCAGTCCATGTTTACGTAGAAACAAAATTTGGATGAAAAACGACCACGACATAGAATCCTAGATCCTGCAAATTACATTCTTCAGATATTATTTACACATATCTGCAGAAAGTTATGCACAAAGTAAATTAATTTACCTTTTATGTTATTACAATGAAATTGGCACATTTATTTCAGATAGAAGATCCGTTTATTGAGTAAGTCTCTAACAGAAAATACGTAAAGAACTTCTTGCCTTACGTCACCTGTAGTATACTGTTTCTATGTTAAGTAAATAAATAAAATTACCCTGTGCCGTCGTAGATTTTAATTTCCTGTGTCACTTTAAAATTGACCATATCATTTGGTAAGTGCGACGCGGAATAAACAAATTTCGAATATTTAAAAATGACACTATCATCTTTTATTTGATAATTGCCAATTCTATACTCATTAATACACACTTATTGTATTTTTAATAGGGAGAATCATAATTAAGAGCTGCTCTTCTTTAATGTCATTACATTCAAGGGAATGTACACGAATGCTTCCCCAGCATTAGTTTTGTCTGAGCAAGAAAAGGCGCACCCAAAGCAAAGTTGGCGAAGTAAGCATATCACAAAATAAAGACCGAAGCATGACGGTCGAATGAGTGATTGATTATGATTGATTAGACATTCCCGACCCATCAACTGCTAAGGTCATTAGTCACTTAAGTGTTGTGCATGTTTTATCGCGAGAGGTGGCGGTGATCTTCCTCTACTAAATGGCGATATCCGGCGCCAGCCTATCCGTCAACTTGCGGGGTTTTCGCCAATCCAATATCTGCCACCAACATGGCACTACCCCAGAAGGGACATGCCCACGCTCCTGACTAGTCTGTCTCACGATATGTGTGGTAGTGTAGTGCATGTAAGCGTGTGCGTAAGTAAGGAGTGAGGATAGGACAAGGAAGAGAAAGGAAAGACCGCGCGCGGTCCCGGCCCGTGCTAGGATACTGCTCCGGCGGTCACCGGGTATTGATCGGAGAAATGAAAAAATACCGCTCAGAGGAGCCGGCCCCTAAAATGTATCTCCAGACAGCGGCGGAACCCGTCCTGGCTATCTACCTAGTGTCGAAAATTCTGACACCATTGGGACTCGAACCATAGGACCTCCCAGTCAGTGACGTGTCAGTCGAATCGTTGGCAGCTTTGCTACAGATGTGGCGTCTTCCAGACGATTGAATATAGCAGAAAACGTATCGATCTCATTTGCAGAAGTGTTGGTTTGTAAAATGATGATTTGGGAAGCATTTATGCATGTGTGGGATTGTGCTAGTTCGTTTTCTCTCAAGGCAAGTTACCTTCAGATCTTCTCGGAAGGTGTCCTCGACAAACGGGCCAGCAGCGCCACATCACTCGTCCCACCGGTCGTCCAACTGCCCTCGCCTGGCCACCCGGCCTCCCGCCGTACTTAAGTACCTCGCGGAGCCCGTTGCCCGACCAGCTGGCTGTAAATTTTGCAAACTCGCACAGGGAATACACGAGCTAGTGGTCGTCGAAAGGAGCGAACTTCCCGTCTCTTACGCAGAGCCGGGGACCTCTGAACTGGCCCTCCCTAGAGGTAGCACACCCAGCGGCGAAGGCAAGCGCGCCAACGGGATGGCCAAAGGGCTGGTGGCCGCACAGTGCACGGGCGTCGGTTCTAGTTGGTCAAAATTTTCTATGACCAACTAACTTGTTTGTGCCATGCTTACATATAAGCTAGACATTGCGTGGGCGATGTAATATTAGAAGTGTCAATATGAATTCAATAACCTCTCCAGCGTTCAGGTGTGAATATAATGTGCATAGGCCATTATTTTACACAAGAAAGAATCACTATTCGCAAAACATTTCACATATATTTGAGCACATTTTGCTAATATGTACCGTTTTATACCGATGTACGATTATTCTCTGGATAAGCACATGCTGTACCGGCCGTACGTAGCCACGCTATTTTCAATCGTATAAGCCGACCTTCATGGTTATAATTTTTATAAATTTGGATTTTTTGCTGAAGTGGTGCCCACATTACCTCACATTTGTATGATCATCACACATTAATAACTTGACTCAGTGTGCCACATTAGCACGAATATGGCCAGTTTTAGGTTAAAACCTATAAATGAACATTTTCAAATGGCCATATCTCCGTACATTGTATTGAAAATTCTTTTAATTTAGATAAGATTAAAGCTTGATATATCTACTTTAAGAATTTTTTTCCGCACAATTTAACTATTTCACTACAATTGGCTGAAATTGCGCCGCTCGCCGCCACTACTAACCACCCACATATGTACCGTACTGCTGTATCTGTTTCTTTATTCACTATTAGGGCACATTGAACATATTTAAGAGAAATCACTACTTGGTGTTACTAAACTTAAAAGAACACTAATTCGTTTGGGACACGACAAAATTTTTCGCATAATTCAGCAATTTCGTCATCTTCATTGAAAATGGTAATGCGTACTCCAGTTGTTCTCTTGATGTATGATGTTTTGCCTTTACTTTGGCTTTAAGAACACTCTAAAGTTATTTTATTGGATTTATATCCGAGCCATTTCCTGCAGTGTCGATCACACAAATATTACTGGAATCCAATTCACTCTTCACAGTTTATTATTGGTGATAAGGGGAACCATCGTGCATGAATACTTTATACGCAGTTGGAAACCGTCACTCATTGCTGGAACGAGGCATCTCTGATGACCTCTTGATGTTCTTCCCTATTCCTATTGCCTTTAGCAATGTGCATTTTGCCAGGTCCATACACTGAAATAACCATGCAAATCGTCACTTTAGGGGGAAACGTCACTAGTTTCACCACACATTCTTTCTTGGTGGCTTCTCAAGGCCGTCATCTAACATGTTGGAGGCTGTCATTCGTAGCCCACATGATGATTTCATACCTGAATACAACCTGAAGCAAATTTAGAAAAAGTTATTGAAGGGCACATTAAAACCGTTGACATACATCCTTATTTCCGCCACAAATGTTCTAAAGTTTAGGAATAATAAAATTTTATTTATGAATTATATAAAATGACTTTCATAGCTTCTCTCACTTCTGTTTTGTCCATCCTTGATGCAACTTGGTCCATTGAAGTCGTTTCTTGATCACTGATGTAGTCAATTTTTGTTTATTAGGGGGTCACCGTGCCTTCAGGGCATCTTCAAACAGTCTCCTTGCAGTTCTTGAGAGCTTTGTACTCCATTCACTTGGACAACCTTTAAGGGTTGAGACGATGTTAAATGTATACTAATTGATGCTTTTCTTAGCAAAATACGAAACAAAACAGTGGTTTTTAACCCTCTTTTGTACACTTTTTCCCGGCCTCTGAGATGTGGCCCGCTTTTCGTCCTACAACTAATCTATTGACATCGCTTTTCGTCCTATAACTAATCTATTGACATACGCCACTCTAACTCCTTCCATACGAGTAATCTAGGTCTTGGTATCATTACTGGATAGTAGTAACACTTCAAATTTGGCACGTTTTTTTGGGGACTCGCCTGTTACCTTGCCTGTCTTCGTGCTTTCACTGACTCTCGTACTGTGAGCAACTCCCACGGCTGGAGGCTGATTGGGGATGGGACGTATATCTGGAATGTAGATTGACGAATTGCATTGCAAACGTCCATGCGCTGAGAAAAAAATTACGACACCCAAAGACGTCTCCAAGAAAACATTAAAATATTGTTAAAATATCATTGCAGTGGATATATGTATTATAAAACACATATATTTACTTAGATGAACATTTCAAACCCGGGCTGCACTTTCGAATGTGCGCACAACACATTACAAAAATATAACAATTTTTTGACCGTCCAACTAGTTCGCTTTTACCCTAAATTCATAATTTAAATTATATGGAATGATTTTGCTATTTTGCAGACATTTTAGGGGTGACTACATCATTGGCATTATATTTTGTTTCGTAAGTGTATGAATGTTTTGAATATTTATAGAAAACCAATTAAGTTATTTAATCGTGTATCATACAATGGCCAAGGATACATATGATCATATGATTATTTATGACTCGCATGATGTCAATTTCATAATAAACAAGTTTAAATGCTCGTAATCAAAGGCACTTTCACGTGTTTTTTTCGGGGTTAACTGTGGACTACAGGTATAGTTACGACTCGATGTTTTCTTATAAAATATTTATTTATGCTGAATATAAAAATTGTTTTTATTTGTTGATTTAATGGTAATATATATGTGTGTTTATTAATATATATAATTACTTCCGTTTGCATAGATAATTAATAAAGCTATATCAAATTTGGAATATGTATCTTTGGCCTCAGGGGGGAGGAGTATGAAGTTCTCACTTGGGTGCGCCACCGATCCTACCAAATTAGAGAATATTTATACTAAAAATTCTATTATTTTGGCAAAATTCTAAATGATTTCATGAAATGTACAAACATATTTAGATGATCTGGTGATGAGAGTAATTCCAGGCTCCCGAAACGCCGTCAGATAAGAAAATAAAATGTGCGTCACCAATTGTGCGTAGTATTTATTAAATATTTAAATTATTATCTAAAATCAAGGAACCACATCTAACGGCATATTTCAAAGACAATCAATACTTTAATTTGAAAAACGTTGAACCATTTTTTACTTTTATTCATTTTTCAAATATTTATAGTTAAATGTTGGGAAGAGTCCGGAGCTCTAGAAATGTGCGCAAATGGTTCTTCTCCCCCATACGACCCTCATACCTTCCCAGGTAGATTTTTACTGTTCTTTGACTAAATAAATCAAATTAAATAAAATGAAATTAAGTTCAATAATATAATATTAAATGACCATATCTATCGATACGAGAAAGTATGTGCTGTGCCAATGCATTTTAATTGCAATTATAAGTTTCCGTGTTAGTGCCTGTCAATAGTGTTCATTTTATTGTTCATGAAAATAATTATGAATTATCATTTCCATTAACATTCTTACAGAAGTGTTCACGTCTTGTTCACATTAGGTTTAAATGTGAAATGGGACTAGAATTCCGTCCCCGTTAACTACAACTAAGTCTACGGAGTTATACCACTGTCAGCCATCTTCAAGCCCCGGGCCAACGCGACGGGGTGAGTACTCCAGCGGCTTAGGGAGACACGAGTAAGGCTTACTAGCGACACAGAGAGCGAGTTGGAGAGGGCGATGACCAGACAGGTGGCATACGAGTCGGGAGGGCTGCTTTGACAAGAAAGTAAATGTCTTGTTGGCATTGCTAGGTGACTATACGGGAGATGGAAATCGGGAGACGAAGAGATGTAGACGGGGAGATAGTGGTGCGGAGGCGAAGGTGATGATACGGAGGTGGGGACGCGGAGATGGAAGCGGAGAAGGGCGGAGGCGAAGAGGCAGAGGCGAGGACGCGGCGGTGGAGAGGTAGGGGCATGGAGAAGGAGGCGGTTAGTTGACGGCTGTGAGGTAGAGACGGAAAGAAGCGCTAGAAGTAGAGGCGCAGTGGTGGAGGCCATGGGAGGTGGAGGTGAGGATGTAGAAGGGGGGATGTGGTGGTTGGGAACATGGAGGTGTGGAGGTGGTGCCGGAGAAGCCGATGCGGAGAGTTCTAGGCGGGGAGGTCTACGT
>BOPP01000098.1:143758-164912 GCA_017312745.1 Gryllus bimaculatus
CCGACCAGTAGATGCTGTGAATAATGTAAGATAATAATAATAATAATAATAATAATAATAATAATAATCGCGCTCTCTACTCGTAAAAATACATGGTTTGTAGCAATTCAAACAAAACTCAAACTCGAACATTCTCTGGTATTCCAAAATTCAACCAGATATTGAAGTGATGCGTCCAATCGTTTATGATCAAACATGCCATATCTAAATGGCTTTGAAAAGACGAGGTATGAATAATGAACCTGACCATTACATCAAATTCTAGAGTGGATAAATAAAATGAAAAAATCGAAATCGAAAAAAATATCGTGATCTGGGATTGGGCAGATAATACAATTGTGATTTTTGGACTAAATTGAAATTGAAATTTACATAAATACTTAACAATATTTTCCAATTTCCTACTATCTCTCATATTTGTCAAAATCTCTGATTTTTTGAAAATTGCGAAAGTTACAAATTTTGTTGATCTCTTCCTATAACTACAGTCTTCAATAAAAGATAATTTCACTTTCTCGCCACGCAACGTATTTACGTTCATAATAAAGATAATGTATTGTTTTACTGCAGTGGGAAATGACGACTTTCGTCAGAAAAACTCATATTGTGGGTCCATAGTAGAGATAAATACTATTCCTGTAAGTAGTAAATTACGTTGTTTAACATGTTGTGTAACCAGAATTCGCGTATTGTGAGGTTTTGAACCCGAAAAATTCAGTCATGGCAAAACGTCTGTATCTCCGGCTGTCAGCGCTAACGCCTAACTCTGTTCAAATGGTTTTCTCCAAAATTATTATTTCGCGATCAATGAAGCCGAACTCGAAGCGTTGTGAATTCGAAACGAATATTTTGATTTGAGGGTACTTTTCACAAGTTCTCAACATTTTCAAAATTTTCTAAAATATTATTGCAATTTTTTAAGAATTCTCGGCTGTCCGGGAGACGCCGCGTCGTTGGCTGGGGTGCCGACGTTTCGCCCGACATTTCGCAGGCTTCCTCAGGGTAGGGAATTTTTTAAATTAAATTTTCTCATCGGATAGAGGGTTAAACATGCTGCGCTGGGGAAGAAACTTGAAAGGGAAAATATCGCAATTGGACCTGTAGCTCGGCGCCGGATCGGTAGTTCCGCAAGGAGAGGAACACTGCCTTATCCCGGCTATAACATGTACATAACGGCTGTAAAATGCATGAGTGTACTCCTCTCGAGACAATTGACCTAAGTAATTGACGTGCTTAGAAACACGAATCACTCAATCTAGAAATTGTACTGAGCCTCTCGTGGCTAAACGTCAGATCGTTTTTTAAGTCTACGTAGTGTGTGAGTTTCATTCAGTACAATATTATTGTATAAATTCAGTGTTCAACCCTTCCTGGAAGGAAACAGTTCAGTTTCCGTTCCCGGCAGAGTTTGGTTTGGATAGGTTTTCGATAACCTTTGTATTACCAGGCCACTCAAGCGAGTTGATGGTGTTTTTATTCCCTTTCGAGAGAGCTCTCTACTGTCGGCCACTTTTTCGTAGTAGAATTGATTTTGTTTGTAAATTAGAAAGTCCTGTTGTTTGTTGTCCATTGGGAGTAGTGCCTGAAAGTTTTCAAACTAAATTCACTTTTAGTCTCCACGCGGTGGTGTGTGAACAGTAGATGGTCCTTTCCCGTTTCCAAAGAAATACCCAAGTTATATATCTTGATATAAATACGAAAGTGGATTTGATAAAACAAGAACATACACTGTCCTTCACGCAGTGGTAAATTTCGAAAGTGCAACTTTGTTTCATAATAAATTGAATTCGAATGTGGCGTCGGTAGATGACGGTGGCTGGCGTTGCTAGCTGAACTGCTTTATCCCTTTCTGTGATGTCACGGACGTTAAGGAGCTCGAGACACCGAGGATCCCTGAATGGGAGAACCGTGGACACTTAAATCGCCGAGCCCCTGGCCGACAGGAATAAAAGAAAATTACTTATCCAAATTTAGAACTTCATATTTAATGACTTTTGACTACGTTTAAGGAGGATTACTCTGCGTTTAATGCCACATAAATGTTTGGAACAAGTAGTGTTAAACAAATTTAAATTAAAGTTAAATTTAAAAAAAGTGTTACTAGAGTAAATATAAAAAGATGTTTAAACTTATTGTGAAATAAATTATGACAACAAATGCAATTTATTTATTCTTATCTATAAAAATTAAGTAAAGATTTGATGTCTAAAAATTGGCAAATAAAGCGTCTAAGATTTCCTGGTACTTTGAACTCGGAGTACTGTGTATTTTAAACCTAGTCGTGATGTACAAGTGTTGTGAAAAGGACAGAAAAAGAAAAGGATAGAACACAAACGTCCCATATTTCTCAAAGAAATTGTTTTTAAAATCTTCGGTCTCGCAAAGATAAACTGGTTTGGAAAAGGCAAGCACATGAGTTAAGAGTTCATAATACCTAGTTAACACCATGTATAAAAGATATATCTTGGGGGAAACCATCAGGAGATCACGATTGGGAATAAAGTAAAGCTAACTAGATAACAGTAATTAAATAGGGAAAGGAAGTACTTCAAGATCTACAAATTGGGATTATATTATTAGAGAGAAACGTGCAAGACAAAAAATGAAAGAAAATATTTGAATGTCGAGTAGTTAGGGTGTAACATCTAATAAAGAAAAAGAAATTATAATATTCAAATAGAATGAACGCCAAACTTTAATAAGGAAACATACAGAGGACACTTTTTTAATTCTATTGTATTCATGTATCTGTGTAATTTATTGTTTATTGATTTGCCAACATTCTCAATCACCTATTTTGCATATACTAGCTCCTAGGATAAAAATATTCCATAAATATATTCTTTCGACTTCAACGATACTCCGTTGACATACATTTCCAGGAGTCGGAGAATTATCATGAAGCGTCTTTCATCTCCCTGGAAAGGAAAATCAATTTGCGGTTTTCAGAGTTGCTGCTCGAACTCTCCTCTGCCTGTGATGTGTCTTGACAACCGCAGCAGCCTCGCGCACTTTGTAGCTGAAGATCCCGTGCGTAGTTTGGAATTGATTGTTGCTTCCTTTGCTTTCTTGAGAAGGCAACACATTTGATTCTGTAGTTCAGTGCTGGCGACAACTACGACTCCCGACTTTGCTTCGACTTTTCCAACGACACAGAAACGTGTGGTCGACATATGAAATGATTCATTTCTGGATATACTAGTACATTTAGTAATTATAAAAATTGAGTGAATTTTATCTGTAATTATACTAATGATTTTTACTTTCTCGCTACAGAGTAGAGAGAAAGTCATATAATGTGCGTGTTTGTGGTGGAATATTAAAATAATATTATTATTCAAAATATATTATTATATATAGAAATAATCTTATTTCAGGGCCCTGGTAAAAAAAAGATAAATCCAGTTGCTAAATTTAGAAACAAAATTCTCAAACAAGTGCTGTAGCCAAAATCCATATTTTGTTAGTTCTTGGTAGCGAAATATGGATTGACGGCAAAACATCTGTCCGTCTGTGCGCAACGCTAGCGGCTAAACACTACTGCCGAATTTCTCCATAATTGATATTCCGTCATCGATCTGGCTGATGTCTCGGCCTCTTGCATTTGAAATTGATATTTTAATTTTGAGAGGTACTTTACATGAAACATCTAGGACATTTTCAAATTAAAAACAAAGCCTCAATTGCTTTTTATTAAATTATGTTGTTGGATAATTTAAAGGAAGTTCCAGAGAATGGTTTAGGTTTAATGTGTGTTACAAAACCCTGACTTTTCGAAAATTGCTAAAGTTCTAGATTTTTTCGCAAATTCCTACAACTACAATTATGAATATAGAGACTTTTTTCCTTTAAGAAATATGTTCCTTAAAGATAGATTTTGAAATGAAGTCATGTACAATTATTCGAAAACTTGAGTGCTTTTCTTATAAGTTTACGCGAATATACGGACGAGAAAGTGCGTGATTTTAGCACCACTAGTTTTATTCACGTATGCATATTTGGTATAATAAATTAAACCCTGATTATAGTTTGTACTTTCTCGTACATTGATTTATTTTCATTTGGAATTGTTGCAAGATATTAGTAGCTTGATACAACTTAATTGTGATTTCACTATTGCTCTCTTCAGTCCGATAAGTAATTTGGTTTCATCTATTACTATTTAGCATAGTTCGAACTTTTCCAACATGCCTATAAGCTGTGTTTTGCATTGAAATAAAAATTCAAGCCTTCGAGTCGCGTCAGCACTTCAAAACATGCATTTGCATGGCACGGAATACAAAAGCGGAAAAGAATGTAACGTGCACAGCAAAATTCTCATTGATTGCCTAATTCTGAAACTTGCGTACACAGTTTTAAATATGTCTTGAGCTTTTTATTAAAGCTTCTCAACTTCCTTAAGGAAGTTATTTGCTTTTCTTCAGTTATACATTAATCATTACATTAATTTTATAACACTGATTACATTTTAGCCTTTACACAAAGAAAGATATCAATTTCTCAACATTACAACAATTCCTTGTATCGGTCTTACTTTACTTTTAATTTACATAATTTCAGAAATGTAAAAATGCATTTCTTACCTGTACTATTGGGTTGTCCAAGGAACATTTTATCGAAAAAACACCTCTTGAGGACTACTACGTATATGTTTCTTAGTCTTCACGTCCTTTGTATTTATCATTTCCAAACCTTAGGGTAAAAATTTAAATTTTGAAACTTAATTTATCTTGCAAATGAAAGGTAGGTTACCATGGAATACAATTTCAATGCTTTTTATATTTCTTAATAAATTTAGTTATATTACTTTACAAAAAGGAACTCAACTTCAGCATAAAGCGTGTAATTACAAACATACACATCAACATACTTGTACGTCATACGCGTCTCTCATCGTTGAACGGGAAATCCTAGGGCTCCAATCCTAATGTCGGTGAATTTCCGTCACAAGCTGAATGGAAGGGTCGAATTAAATTCCTGTTCAATAGAACATTCTAGCGGCCATCTGCTCTATTCGGTAGTTCTACATGGTTTCTCTGATCGCGCGTATATCCTCCCTTCTTTATCCCTGTCCCTTCCTTTCCCCTTACACACACACACACACGCACGCACTTACACGTGCACGAATGTTGTATATTGAAAGAGGAATTGTACTTCAACATTAGAAAAAAATATATTTACTTAGGAGAACAAGCCGTATGGAAATGTCTATGGTTAGGTTTTTTTCACGAGATGTACCAAAATTGCCAAGCCCTCTTAAAATACAGATGTTCACAACCCAATATGGGTGGTGAAAACCAGAACGGTATAAGTGACTTTTGATAAATTCTGAGATATCTGTTTATTTAAATCAGTATCACTGGAAAGTCGTAGTGCTTTGTTTCATCATTAAAACCACGACATTTCAATTGTTCAACTAACCACGAAAGTACATTCCCAATGACATATAGCCTAAAATAAACACGTTTTTCTCAGAATTTATACAATGTCACTTATACCGTTCTAGTTTTCACACATTCATATCTACATTCATACGTTGTTGACGGTAGCGTAGTATTAAGTCGGTGCAGCGAAATCAACAACTCAGTATTCGCATCTGCCGATGCCATCACACTGGCCGCATATATAACCCCTCCCCCTGGTTATACCGTCCTGCAGTGAGGAGGTGATATGACGCTGTTCGATGTCTCCGCCCGGTCGGAACAGGCGGCAGGTAGCGGCCGCCACCATGCTGCTCCGAGGGGCTAACAACTGTTACCGGACGTTGGTGGAGCCAGCTGTGGCATTCCCTGAATTGGGTGTGAGTTACGAAAATTAATACATACTTCACCGCCACACGTGATAGGTGACCAGTGGGGATCTTAGAGATCTATCCGTGGGAAAACCTGAGCAGAGTACAACCCTGATTCTGAATAGGTTTGCTCCGGATCTCACATTCCAGCGACGGCAAAATCCGCCACCTCCTGGAATTCTTTGGCAATTGAATATGGGGTCCCGCAAGGCTCTATCTTAGGTCCTCTACTTTTACACTCGAACGATATGCCCTCGTCCATTAAAAATGAAAGAATAGTTCTGTTCGCTGATGAATATATTTGAAAAAATACAATAGATAGTACGATTTCAGAAGTTTTAAAAACTTGTTTAATACTAACAAATTAAGAATGAGAAAAAACTATCTCAACGCAGCGCACTTCAAACCGGCAATCGCATACTCCATTGAAATGATGAATATGCAATTAGCAGATGTTAAGATAATAAAATTTCTGGGGTCTCTCACTTTAAGCAAATCTCACATGGAATATCCAAATAACTGGATTAAACACTAAATTCAATTCACAATGTTACGCGTTCAGATTTATTTCAATTCTGTCAGCTGTCATTAAGCCCGTTTTATGTATGCACTTTTTCTTAAAGTAATTTAATGATATATGATTCAGTTTTCTATATTATTATTATTACTATTATTATTACTGTTATTATTTTTATATTTTGTAAATGTACACACCTACCTGAAATATGGCATGATATTCTGTGGAAGGTACTTCTATTATACCCTAACTTTTGGGTTAGAAAAAAATAATAAGAAGAAAATTTCATCCACGTGATTTCTGCAAGCTTTTTTGTCTATTTAAGAATATGCAGTTTTTGTCGTAGCTGAATAGTTAACGGTGGGAACTTATGGGTGTATTATTATTTTATTAGATATTCAGAACTAGTGGTGCTAAAACACAACGTACTTTCGCGCCCGCATTTTCAAAACATTACACTAAAAGTACTCACATTTTCGAAAAAATATGCAGGATATTATTTCAAAATCCATCTTTAAGGAACAGATTTCATTAAGGGAAAAAATCTCCATCTTTAATATTTTTGTTGTAGGAAGACGCGGAAAAAAATGTGAACTTTTGACATTTTCGAAAAATCAGGGTTTTCAACGAACATGAGACCTGCACTATTCTCTTAAACGTCCTTCACATTATCTAACAACAAAATTTTATTAAAAACAATGGAGCCTGTTTTTGCAATTTTCGAAAATATTCCAGGGTTTCATGTAAAGTATCCCCAAAATTAATATATCGGGTTTAAATTCAAGAGTCTTCGACAATAGCTAAAACGATTGGGGAATATCAATATTGGAGGAAATCTGCTGAACGGTTTAGCCTCTAGCGTTGTTTACAGACGGACGGTCAGACAGACGGCCAGACGGACGGAATGAAAGACAGTCATTTTGCTGACATTCGATTTTTTCGTGTTAAGGACCCGCAAAACATGAATTCTTGCTGCACCGCGTGCTAGAGGTTAATTTTTCTAAATATGCCCAGGATTAAAGGCAACTGGATTTATCAACTTTTTTGTTACCAGGTCCCTGTAATAAGAGTCGTTCTGCCGAAAATTCGCCGTTTTTTCGCGCAGCATTACATAATTTTGTCTCTCCTCCGTATTGAGAAAGTAAAATTTAAATCTACAGTTCGTTTGCCGATGAAAATAATTTTTTTTAGGAGCGAACATGTATTGGCTTCAAATGACGCAAATTTCGCTTTATTGAAACTTTTATTCATCATTCAAATATTTATACTTAAAATGTGAAGAGGTTTCGGAGCTCAAGAAAACGAGCGCAGATGGTTTTTGTCCCTTATAAGGCACAAACAGTTTTTTCTGTTCTTTGACCAAAATAAATTAAATCAAATATAACATGCATGACTTATGACCCTAAAATTACGCACCCATAACAATCAATATTCACGAGTCTCTTATACGCATTTGTTTTATATAACGAATAACCAACTTTATGGACCAGGCTGATATTCTTTAACCACCTTGCTTACCAACGGTTAGCAAGGTTAGATCTGCCACCTGCTTTTGTCATGGAGTTTATAAAACTAGAATCAACTCAGATACTGTTTCATTGCTGAAGCCATTTTAATTTCCACGGTGTCTTCTCAGATACTTTATTACATCTTCAAGTACTATGCATGTATCTTTGAGCCATTATTTTTGAAGAGTAACCTAAGATTTTGTAAAAGATATTCGATTTAAACTATTCGTATGTTTTGAAAATTGTAAATGTACCAATAGGTCGATTTCAGGGAACGCGAAAATAGATCTTAGTAAATAAGCAGTTACCTTAAGAAATTCCTGGTAAACAAATAAAGATTGAACATAAAATCGTATTTTATATGCTCTCTGTTATGATGAGTAATAACTCAAAAAATAACTTTCTAAATCGTGCAAGTTGTATTATTTCGGCTTGGTGACTTACGCTGCATGAAGTTGCAGTGAAATAAATACTAAAAGCCCATGATGAAGGGCAATGTAACTAGGAAATGTGAAATTTTGGCAGCAGGTGGACCTTTAAAATGTACAAACTCATTAATCGTCTTTATGAGTGCAATTTGATAGTGGCAGTGGAGCAATTAGGTGTTAAAGCTAAAAAGAGTGGGTAATTTCCAACGCACTGGGTTTTACTTTTTTATTTAATACGCTCATAAAAAAATGCAAGTACCAAATTCATGAAACATCAATTTTCTAATTGAATTCTCTTTCATAATCATACAATGAAATTGACTGATCAGGATTGAAATGAAGCTGGATTATAGAGAATTACATTTTGTCTCTTATTATTGTCAGTCTTAGGTTTTTCTAACTGAAATGAATAATTACTACTTCATATTGAATTATTTTTTAAATGAGAACACAAATTTTGACGATTTTTGGCCATGCCTCAGCCAATAGCAAATGAATTGAATAGTGTAATAATATTTTTAGCTGCTTCAATGTCCTGATTTCTATGTAAAATTAATCAGTTAGGGACAAATACTAACTAATCATCTACGCCAGTAGAGGGATTTTAATAAGACACCACACGTAAAAATAATGGTATGCTGCTTGACAATGAAAAAAACAATTATTCTTAAAACCTAGAGAGTTAAATTGTTTTTAAAATAAAAACTATTAAAAGCAGTTTTATTGAAAACGAGCTGAAAGTAAAGACAAAAAGGATGGAAAGGTGGGTCATAAAAATGCTGGTTAATGTTATACATTGGCATGACTCGCAAATCTGACGCCACAGAACAACGGTAGGTAAGGGGACGCTAGTGAGTAGAAGTGTAAAGTGTGTGTTACGTGACAGAGACGTGCGCAAAAAAGGGGGACAGACATTTTATTTCCTTAAATGTGTTAAATGACTGATTTTCCCCTATTTAACGTGACGTTTGTGCGAACTGACACATTTGGAGAAAAAGCACTTGAAGTCATCGGACACCCTTGTAAATACTTTACCGTAAATCAATTGAATATATTATCTCTATCATGTATTTTAATTTAATTCAAATTTTGATCATATTATTCATTTATTAGTAAAATATGTCTGGAGTAGTGCAAGTATAAAAAAAGACTGTTAAGTTGGTATTACCCAATCAAACCAAAAGCCTAACATAGCTTAGTAGGGAAAGTTTAAAGAGACGTGTGATGCGGAAACCGTATGATGTTCACATATACAAATATGATCAGAACAAAATAGCTTTCGTTCACATCAAGTGCACGAACTTCTGTAAGAGACATACATGCATACTGTTTACAATATTCACATAGCTTGAGACACTGGTACTCTGCAGATTGGCAGACCGGTAGAATGCGCCCACACAGAGAGGGCTGTTATATGACTGGTAGCAATTCTCATTTACATGCAATTAAGCACGAACGAAAGAATCTCTGTCCACGTACGAGACAAAATTTGATTCAACAAACTCTGGAGTTGGCGCACGGCACAATTTTCAGTTCGTTCCCGGTATGGGAGCCCTGCTTGTAATTTATAATGCAAGTTACAGGATAAATTACGATTCGTGTTCTTTGCGATTACCGTACTATTTAAAATTTCAAATAACAAAAAAAAAATGAAATGCAGAGTAGTTTTGATGCCAAAACTGACCTTACTAGGAGTTCTATTTTGGCACACACAGGCAATAAAACTTTACGTGACACTTGAAATATGCCCTCGTGCAATGCATAACACTTCGTTTCTAATTAAAACATGTTGAAATGCCATTCTCCATAGTGCTAAGGTTAAAACTGCCTAAAATGGGACTTCTATTGGTGGTGCGTAGAACACGTCTTCATGCCACAAAGAATACTTTTGCTCTACCGTAACTGAATTTACCTGTGACACAATTGCATAAGTCAATCTAAGAAAGAGGGGACTGATTGTACAATCGAATTCACGGATTCGAAAGATTCAAGAGGGAGTTTTTGCACGGCATGGCGTACTGCAACCGAAACAATCTGTATCTTCTACTCAAGCGCAGAGGCACAAAACTGAAGCGAAACTTGAAATGCACGTGCGCAGAAGATCGATAGTGCTGTCAACATCTGTTTCACTTCGATGTGAAAAATCTAAAGAATATTTGATTTAAAAAAAATAAATTATTGATTAATGGCGGTACATAGGTCAATTTACGTATCACCTTTATATGTCTGAAAGGCTTACATGTAAACTTATATTTTAAATTTACTTCTAAATATTAAGTCTAACATACGGTTGAGAATGGCTCCTCTATTCAGGTTCGAATACGGAGAAGCATTTTAGGAATATACTGTAGGGATATCTGTCTTTTATTCCGTTATTGAATTTCAATGTTATGCGAGGCTGAAGGTTGCAAGGGAAGGGATTTGGGGTAACTAATAGTAAACGTTAGTGGCTAGGTACGTGACGTGATGTTCAATGGGTCTGAAGTTGAGTTCTTTATGAAGCTGATGATTGGTGACAAACCGCGGTGCATGGAATATTGTTCTGAGAAATTAGTTCTGAATGATTTGTATTTTTTTAGTTTGGCTTTTGCTGTATTTATCTAGATGGGACAAGTATACAGCGAAACGGTCTTAGGATGGTTTTATACATTATATATAGCAATTGAAGAGTGATATGGTAATGGTCTGTTTCCGTAGATTAGATTTGATCTGGTAGCCACGATTGCGTGAATGATATTCGGTGTGGCCGCCCGCGGCGCTTTGCCAACGGAGACAATCAATCGCGCAAGGGGCACGTCCATGGTCAACGCTGTGGCCTGCCATCTTGTTGCAAGCTGGCAGGTAGAAAGAAAGAGGGTGATTTTCAGCTTAGCAAAAAGCTAATGGCTGAAAATAAAATATTTGTATCCGCTGAAATGCCTTCCCAGACACACAAAAATAACCATAATTACATTAAGTGCATATGTGACACCCTCTTCTTAGCTGGGATTGACCAATATCAACGAAATTTAAAAAGGTTAGTGTAGAAGGGGTTTAAAATATGATTTTCCCTTTCTTGATTTAGACTTCGCACGCCTACAGTTCCAGGTGACGGTGAAATGATATAAATGTGCGTTTGTTGAAATTATGGGTTTTATTCTATTCCATACTTTCTGCTTGTCCCGTTCTATTCTAGTACACGTACAATAAAACGTGTAAATCAGAATAAAAACGAACTTCATTTTCAAATGCCGCCATTAGTAACACCCATCAACTATCTGAACTATCAACTGGAAAATTAACTGACGGTTGGCTGAGTAATGCAGAGATTTTCTTAACTTGAGTATAAGAGCTCCTCGACAATTCGAATGTGCACAATCTGTGTGTTATATAGTCGCAGTACTCACTTGACACCTCGATTTCATGAAAGGATCAAGGGACACACAAAAACGGACTGTCAAAAAATCGTTACTTTGCGCTGCAGAATTACAATACATCTAATTTACAACGTAAGTATGTAGTAAGTGAGGAAGTAAAAAATAGTCGAAGCACATAGAAAAGTGGGTTAAATGTAATAAATAATTAAAAATTTTAATTTTTAAGAAGCATTATGGCATTATTTATAATTATAATTATTTAATAAATTTTCCACTTGTTTCAACCGTGCCATAATTCTTAATTTAGCTAAACTGAATTATTACCTAGAAGAAATTTGAATTTTAGAGTTATTTTTGCTTACATTATGGTGTATCGATACTTTGAAAATGTATCGCAAAGTAGCAGTTGTATCGACGCTGTTTTTTAACTGGAATACGTATTTTAATGTATAGGAGGGCTCAATGAACAACGGAAAAATTATGTGGGTGATCTGGGCTGTCCGGGTGACACGGGTCCTGTGTGGGTGACCGCGTCGAAGGCCACATGACTCTGGCCGCGGAAGCCTACGACTTCATTTAACGGAAAAATTAGGAGACTTGTTACAGCACCTTGACAAAAACTGTTTTCAGTGTGAATTCGATTCCAAATTATTGATCAATTTCTGGCGAAATTGACGGACACACATCCGAATACTCGTAGTACTGCCACTGTCGTGGAGGATTGGCCTCAACGGGATGGCGAAGGTGGCGGATTTTTTTATACTAGTTCCATAGCTAGTCCAAATGTCTCGCAGTGGCTACACGCAGTGAATTCTAGCAGTAGCTGCTCTGAACGGTAGTTTTTTGTGTTTTGTCGATCAATACTAGGCGAATGTTTTGTAATACAATACTTAATTTAGTTAACAAGTTTATTAATCACCAATTTCCACCTGCAGATTTTATTTCATGCTGAAAAATCCATTGACATCGGAGAGCACAGTTTAATATCAAGGATAAAATAGCTCCTTTGTTTATGGTCGATAAAGATTTACTCTTATGATCCCATTGCGCATTTGCTGATTTTCACAATGCGTGAATTATAAATCTGCTACACTTTCATGTGTGAATTGAAGTCAATTTTATCATCACATACCATTCCCAAATACTTCATGTCATCCACCTGTTTCTGTGGTATCGTTAACAAATCTGTATTTCTTTTTGTTCGAGATAGTTTCTTCGTGAGGTTAACAAAGTAGGTTGCTTCTTTGTTATATAGGTAGGTGCTTCTTTCTTATATATTTATATTTTACACGATTTGAGGTGTTGCTGTAATCAAAGGGTTCTTTTTTCTTTGGATATTGTATTTAAATTTCATTTGTGATTTTAAATTTAAATCTTACTTTGTTTGCAATGCTATTCCGTATTTTAGTATTTACGTCGAAATAAACATTGTAATTATTAAAACTGATTGAACTTACAGAACACCTGATGATGCGACCACATTGTCGCAAAACGTTGTGACTTTGATGCACAGATGCCAATAAAATAATTCCTAAAAAATCGATTTGATTGTCTTTACTGTAAGAGTACTGTATATAGAATTATTGAATGAAAATGCTATATTTGTTGTTCTCGAGGAGGGAGCGTGCGCCTTTTGGAAAAACATTGGGTGTGATTTTGTTCAGAATTTTCTGGCAAGATTTTCGACACTAGTCTGATAGCTAGGTCGAGTTCTGTTGCTGTTTCTAGGAGAATTCTAGCGAGCGGATGCTCTGATCGATAGATTTCCGTGGTTTATCTAATCAATGCCAGGTGAATGTCGGAACAGTACCCTGCCAAACGGGCCACGGACTGCGCGCGATTTTTCCTACCTCTTCCTTACACTTACATGCACTACACTACCAGATAAGCCAGACGAACCGTCGGAAGCCGAGATCTTGTCCCCTCTGGGGTGCTTCACGGCTGGAGGAGATACCTTGTTGGAGAAAACCCTGCTAGCCGACGATAGGGGGTCACCGAAATTCGTCATCCAGCGTGGGGCGAGCAAAAATATACACTATGATTACAGGATTTATGATTTATGACTGTTGACTTGCCCGGAATCACTAGTAATCAGTCACTCAAAACCTCTCTGCAGTGGCACATTCAATGTGTACTAGCAACAAAATTTATTTGCAGTTTTTATGACAGATTCAAAGACAAAGTAAATATCCTAATTAGAAGAAAAGGGATTAATGAAATTAATTTAATCTGCGTCTAATATTCCGCAATTTTCTGTGTCTTTAATTTTTTCAAAAGTATTTGTATTTTAATCTCTCGGGCGTTCTGCATTTTTTTGAATGTACACAACATATTTTTACCCTTTCAACATGATGTTTATGGGTTGTGTGCCGGTGACAACGTTTATAGCCTATTACAGACCGGATGCTTCTTTTGTCACGTTATGCATCCATTTACAACATGTTTATTCTGTATCCCATTACCACAAACGCGGAAATTAAAGAAATGCGAATGTATGTGTGCTACAGTTCGTTTATTTTCTGCTTCTACGTAGAATAATGCGCTACATTTTGAGAAAAGCTATCGAGAAACTGAAGGATAACATAAATAAAATATTTGTTTTGAAATGTTTCAAAAGAAGTTTTGATACTGAAAGAAAATATAAAACCTAATAATAAATAACTGCAAATTCTTGTTGTCCTTTTGGCGAGGTATTCGTAAACTATATTACTATATTGAGAAGATACTGAATAATGAGTCACTTCATTAAAAATAGGTCAATTTCGACTAAAGATACAAATTTCCAATTTTTTACCTACAAATAATAAAAATGTCAGTAATACCTATAAATAATCCCACTGGAAGTACAAAAAAATCTTAATAGGGGGCATGCGAGTTTTGTAATGAGTATTGATTTTGTTATTATCGGTATCGTTACAATTACTGCGATCATTGCTAATATTGTTATTTTTGTTATTGTTTTTATTCTCACAAGATCCGAAACGTATTTTGTATTTCGAACCATCTCTTGAACTTCCTGAAAACCCTTTCATTGGCACCCTTCGGCTTCCGTTTCATTCACAGCGCGCCTCATGTTACGCAGCGTCGCATTATCGCGGAGAACGGCGGTTATTAAAGGAAATTTAAGAGACGAGTCGCTGCGCCACGTTTCTCCCCGTGCCCCGCGCCGGGGCCGCGCGGGGTGCCCAACGACGGGCGACGCCGTGCGGAGCGTTGGCGCGGGCGGCGTGGAAAAGCGGCGCCGGAAACGGCGGCGACAGGGTGCTGGTGTGCCTTAGGGAAATGAGGGTGATAACAGGACAGCGTTTTTGCGGGGGGGAGGGGATTTTAGAGCCGTGCAAATGAGGGCCAAGAGTCTCCCTGAAGTCGACGCGTATCCGCGGCTGGAAACGCCTTTGCAGAGGTTGTAAGAAATCCTTGTTGCCAGTGTCGCCGTTCTAGGCGGCGTTGGAATTGCATGCGGACACGAATGGAAAAACGGCTAGTGGAGATCTTACACAAGAAGTTTATTTCAGTAGAGTGGTGATTAAAGTATTATGAAATGTACAAATAGGCTACATTAAAGTATTCTGTGTATTTGATTCATAAAACATGTTACAGTGAAATCAATTTGTCGTTTTGTCGCCTACTTGTACCTACTTGTTTATTTGTAAAAATGTGCAAATTAAGTTTCCCAGTGATGATTTTATTTCCTCGCGATATCTCTTAAAAAAAGTCAATTTTCCTTTGCTTATTCCAACATTTCTCCGATCAGATAGTTTTATGCCAAAAATGAAAGCTGAAGACAGTTTCGTTTACGTTTAAAAAACGTTAAGTCCCAGACTTTTTCAGGGTGATTTTTTTCTGTTTCACTCTACTTTTTAACTTGTTTGGAAAAAGTTTGTCTCAATTCATTCCTCGACATATTTTGCTATAGCAGATTACATTTTGGATGCATTCTTTCTCGTGTTTTCTTCAGTTTTATGAATTGACCAATATTTAGTCATGAACATTTTTTAACATTAAATTCAGATATAACACTAGTAATATTTAGAGTACTTAAAACGAAGTGGAATTAAAGGTTTTATGTTCAAGTTGCAGATTGTTTAAGTGTTGAAGTTCATGTTTCAGATTCACATAAGCAGATTATATCTCTCCACCATAGACCACAAACAATTTTTTCTGTTCTGTAATGAAAATAAAACAAAACAAATTGGAAAATGCACGCCTTCCCTCACAGTAACTTATGTTTAGTAGCTTTCAGTTGTATATTTATTCGGAAAATGATAAGTTGATAACAAAGGCACACAAAATAAAAAAAAAGTTGTCAGACCCACAGACTTGACACATGTTTCTCTACGTATGTCGACGCGCAGAATCTGAATTTGAAGCGAGAATTGTGCCACTACCCTCCAGTTTCTTTTAAATCGCGATAAACTATAGTGACGTTGAATGTTTTGTTTCCGGGGATTGTTATCAAAACCAGAGCGTTTACAAATGTGTCTCTATGTATGTCCACGCGCTGAATTCGAAGCCAGGCTTGTGACACCACCCTCCAGTTTCTTAAATCGCGAAATGCACATGCGAATACTAGATTTTGGTGTATTGTACTCTACAGAAGCCAGAAGTTGTCAGACCCAAGAATTGACTCATGTTTCTTCTCTGTGTATGTCGACGCGCTGAATCCGAATCCGAAGCCAGAATTACACCAACACCTTCCAGTTTTTTAAATCGCGAAAAACCAACCTTAAATTTACAATTTACCAGTTCACTGTGTTGCTTTTTCTTTAAAAAAAAATTGGAGAGTGAAGACGCAATTGTTAATTCACATTCGGATTGAGTGCGTCGACATACATAAAAACATTATCTGGCACGGAGACTTGACACATTTTTCTCTATTTTGTGTGGGCGACGTATGTGTTTTATTTTCCTAAAGAACACGTATCTTCGTATCTTTTTTTTAATTTCTGTTGAATAATATATTTTACTAGTACTCTTATGTATCTTTGAATGACACTTTGCTTTTGCCATATGTCAACTGTAGGATTTTACCTTCCTGTCCAAACCTACCTAGTAATCCACATATGCTAAGGAAACAGTCTTACAGTACCAACTACCTTTTGTTTATTGGACTTTCGAGAAAATGTAAAAGTGTCGACGAGCAATGACCCCCAATTTTTTTCATCGAATCTGGAGGGTTAAAAATACTGGTTGAGCTGAAAAAATAAAACAGGGTAGTTCACGTCTCTCAGCAAAAAATGTTGTTCTTTGCCAATCCATTTAATGGCGCCAGCTTCGCTTCGTCCTACTGACCGTCGTAATATCTACTTTCCTCCCGCCCCTTTCTGCACTCGACGAAGGGGATCTGTTTTAACAGAGTGGAGTTCAGCTGCAGTTCGCCACTACGTCGCACGGGTAGTCTGCTTAGGACGGAATTCCTGCGCACTGTTTATATGAAGTGCGTCGTTACAATCTCGATACTAAATTGTCCAGTGATAGATACAAGTTTTTAGTGGCATGACTTTGGACAAACCTTAAATTTACTGTTCATAGCTGCTTATCGGAAAATATGGTACCTTGAATAGTATCCTTGAATGAGTCACCTTGGCCCCCAAGCAATTAAAAAACGATACACAATGCTCGAATCTGTTTTGATTTCTTTGGTAAAATAATAATTCCAGCAATTCTATTGAAACTAGTGGTGCTAAAACTGCACGTACTTTCGATCACGTATTTTCACGCAAAATTATACGAAAAGTACTCAAAGTTTCGAAAACTTGTAAATGACCATATTCCAGCATCTTTCTTTAAGGAACAGATTTCATCAAGGGGGAGAATCCCTATCTTTAATGATTTAGGTGTAGGAAGACTCCGAAAACATATTGAACATTTACAATTTCCGAAATATCAATAGTTTTCAACGAACATGAGGTCATGAGGTCTCTTAAACGTCTTTCACATTATCTTAACACAAAATTTAATTAAAAAACCTTGGAGCAATTTTTTTAAATTTGGAGGGGCTATAGTAGCCTCCAAAATTAAAATATCGTTTTCAAATTCGAAGGGCCGCGACAGCAGCCAAATTAATTGGGGGATACGATTTTTGGAGAAAATCGACTGAGCGATCTAGCCGCTAGTCATAGCACTTCACAGACGGACTGTCGGACGGATAGACAGACAGACTTTTGCCTTTATTCGATATTTCGGTATCAAGGATCCCCAAAATATCTGGTTACACCACATGTTAGAGAGCTTTGTTTTCTAAATTAAGAAATTTAATTTATCTACGTTTTAGTTACCAGGGCCCTGTAACAAAAGTTTTTTTGTCGAAAATTCACCGTTTTTTCGCACGGCATTACATAACTTTTTCTCTACAGAGTAGCGAAGAAGCAAAAATTCTGTAATAATAATAATAATAATAACAAAAATAAATATAATAATAAAGCTAATTTTGAAAATAAATTTCTTGAATACATGATGAAAAGTATTGCACAAATACAATGCATAATGAAATACAAATACAATATTTTACAAACATAATGTAGCACGCAAAAAAAGAATGAAATGAAATTTGTAATTATTTGTACGTTATGATAATGAATATGAGCATTTTTTGTAAGTACCTCAGAGAAGAGGCGCGTATTATAAATTGCTAGGGGTAACCCATAAAAAACGGGACGAAATTAATAAAGAATAATTTATATTTCTTAAAAAAATGCAACGCGTCTTGTTTCTTTTATTGTAAAATTTCCTTATTTAAAATATTATGAAATATATTTAAAGTATTATAAAAGTTCCCCATCGAATTGCTATAAAAAACTCATTAACAAAAGATTTTTAATGTGAAGAGGGCTACGTGTAGTTGACCATTGATGAAGTTGTTTTATTAACACGCTAATAAAATCAAGTGAACTGCCCTTCGAAATCAATTGAGTGATGCCAACGTGGTGTTGATATATTTTGAAAATTCCCCAAACCCACACAAATCACCCGTCCTCTAACTCAAAGCTCACTCCAACTAACAAATTCCACACCGCGAAAACGACCAACGGTACAATTGTATATTTCATAGAGATCCGGTCGGCATATTCTAAAATCATCATAATGTTAGGCAAAAACTTCTTCCTCATTTTATTTTGTAGTACTCTTTTGAAAATAATATATACTTTAACACTGAAATGTTAGTCTACGGAAATTATCACGTTCCCTATTTCCTCGGGAGCAGTTCTCCCGTCTAAGTTAAACTTGCCAATTTTTTCCGTTTTGTACGTATTTCTGAAAAAAATATGCGTTAGTAGGTGTACTTTGCAATTTGAAATGCTCCCTTTAATGTCCCTTTGTTTGCATCCGCGCGCACTGCAGAAGTGAAGGCAATTTCACGGGATTCGCGTGAAACGATCTCGCGCGAAGCAGCTTAGAACGGAAACAACAAATCCCGACGCTGGTATGCCATTCGTCGATAGTAATCACTGAAATGCCTGGCGTCGGCTCTCTCTTTTAGAAACCTGTGGACGGAGTAAACGGCCGGCAATGTTTGAGGAGAGAAATCGGGCGACTGTTTTTGCTACGCCGGCGTAGTGTAGATACGATTGAAGCCGCGTATTAACTGGAAGCATTTGAGTTCGGGATTTCCATTGCGGCAGTCGGTTCACCTGAGTGAATTGTTTCGTTCAGCCGCTTCGAGTTACGATGAGGTTCTAAAGCGAACATTAAAGCAAAATGACGATTTATGTTCGTAATGTAAGATGTAGATAATTAAGTTTTTAGTGAGTGAAAAGAGAAATTGTAGATCATTCAACAAGAGCACGATATGAATTCAAGACTGCAGATAGTACCATGTACCTAAATAGTCGTAATTAGCTCTTCACATGGTTTAGAGTAAAAATTCTAAAATTCCCCGTCTAATTGTTTCTTACATAAAGTACATTAGACCTCTTTTTTAACTACTTTTGCAAGTTCAAGTAGGTACTCTTCTTCTTACAAACCATTTACTCTCTATTTCTCAGTGGGGCAACACGACTCCTCTCTCTCGTCGGGACTGGGTTAGACAGGCGTTACTAGATACTGCAAATAAGATTTTCATGGAGTCATGGATTGTCATGTGAAAGAAAACATGATTTGCCTTGAAAACGCAAATGACACCCCTATTTGTCTCCAATTAGTTTCTGACGGAGTAAAACCGTTGTTGAATGGAGAGAGATTCAACGACTGTTTTGATTTGTTGGCATAACAGATATGACTAACACCGCGTGAAAACTGGTGGGACACTTTGGAATTTCAATTCTGATTTCTGCTGTTTCATGTGGATCAATTGTTTTGTCCGGCTATTCAAAGTCCCGGTATTCTTCTAGCATGTGCATTGAAGAAACTGAAAAGTCACGTCATTCTCCATGTCGTTAGATAATAAAAGAGTGAGAGTACAGATTAAATATTCTGATATTAAAGACTTGTAAAATTATTCCTATATTAAAATAACATAACTTCTAAAAACTGAAGACAGAATTAAGTTTTTCTCTTCATATTAATTCGACTCTTAAAATCCACAACCACCAGCTGCCATTTTGACGATTATCGTTTTTAAAGAAATTGGAGAAACTTACAGACGTAAATCACATTTTAGGTTGCAAAGCGGGCTGTATTGCAATGCCTTCTCTTACATAAAACTCTGCCTGCTCAGGTAACTCAAAAGAACAATATCTGGAGGATACTAAATTAAGGAAACCTCCCTTTAGAAACACTAGAAATACACTTGGTTTGGATTGGCGATGTCAAGTTACAGTAGTAAATGTTTAACATAATATATATTTAATAAATAAAAAAAGGTAAATGATCACAGCACATTCTAAATCAAAACCCAGTACGAAATTATTGAACGCGATGAAGTGACTTTAAGTTGATTAGCATGTATTCACTGGATCATAGCAATAATATTATGTAAATTATATATTGCAATTAATTTGCAAGTTTATATATTTGTTTACGTCAAAAACAATTAAAAACTGTGTATGACGTGCTAAGGGGAGAACTTAATTTAAGTTACAATCTTCGACATTAGCTACATAACTACGTCAAATTCAACTACTTTCTGGAGAAGCATTCTAGCAGCTGGCTGCTCTTGATATGCACTGTGCGGCGCCTTTCAAATTAACGCGCGTGAAATGAGGCCAGTTGTGTCTCGAAACGTCGCTTTGTACGAATATAAATAAGTGCTTTATTAACTGCAATAGATTTTTCAAGAAACTGTGCACCTCACGAATGGCCAAATACCTTTCCTTGATATGGTGTATTTCCTCAGAATATTATGTCGCATCTCAGACAGGAGTGAACATTCGCGACGTATACAAAGCGAGCAGGATGAACGCTGACTGAATTTGAAAGAATTCTGAACGCGTAGCATAATGATTTTAATTTTGTGTTCAATTCATAAAGGGACGTTCCATTTGAGGTTTAACTGAATTGAGAGACCTAAGGATTTTGTTACCTTAGCATCAGTGACGTTCGTAAAAGGTATCGGAACCGCGCCTGTGTCTTGTGCTCCAAGAGAGTGTTCCGGAGTAAGCGAAAGTGTTTACGAG
>BOPP01000098.1:164931-178868 GCA_017312745.1 Gryllus bimaculatus
CCAGGATATTGTGGCGTCAGAGCAGGTAGGTGGCGTCTTTGCGAGCGTCGGATGTGCGTGGTGCAGGTCGGGAGATCATTACTCCACCCGCTCCGGGTTGCAAGGACGACTCGTCCTCCGGATGCTGCTATATCTGGGCGCGAACGAACTTGGCGAACAAGTTAAACTCTGAGACGTATCACGTGCAGTCACAGCAGCTGAGCCTAGAGCCCGAAATAGGTGACGGCTTGACGGCTCGCTGCGTGACGCCAGAAATTTATTAAAGGCAAACTTCCCTTAGAACAAGTTACTTGCGTAGGAGGAAATTTCGTAATCGTTCAGCTACAGCAGTCACATCAGTGAAAAAACCTCTAGTAATGAAAAATCCTCTTCGTACCTAAGTTTCACAGCAGTACGAGTTATACTAATTGAAAATAAATTGTGCATTAGTGTTTAATTAATGTTTAATAATTCTAAATTAAGAGTTCAAATAATGGTTTTTGAATGCCATTTCGAACATGTGAGGAAATACATGATAGAAAGATAAATTGAAGTATCAGTTCAAATATTCAGATATATACACTCCAAAAAGAAAATCAGGAAACGAATGTATGGTGGGAAAACGCATTTATCATCGATATAAAAAAGATATGTGAAATGAAAATTGAAAGGAAGTTAATAATATTAATGACCACAAATTGTAACCCATGGAATTCCATGGCTGATTCGGATATTGGACTACCAAGTTTTATTAGAAAGACCGGGTTTCATTTGCGTGAATGTTTAGTTAGCATTAGTAGTAATTTCATTCATTTATTTCATAATTTATTTTCTTTCTAGTATCTTTTGGTCACTGAAGGAAAATGCTGTATTTTATAATATTTATCAAATCAATATTAGACGTATATTGTTTCATTTTCGTAAACGAAGTTCAGAAAAGATATTGGAATACTGTAAATCTCAATTTTATGACGGATTTTTTTCGAGTCTTTGAAACGGAAAAATTATTTTCATTTTTATTTTCTCGCCTTACCTCCTAAGAAGATACATTTTTGTAATCGTGCGCCGGAGATCGGCGAATTTTTGACAAAAGAAGTCTTATTGCCGGGTCCTGGTAACCAACAATTTATATAAATCGTGTTCCTGTATGTAGTAAATGACTTCTTGTAATATCAAATTAATTGGGTGTCCGATGTTGCCCCAAGGTCTCGGTGGTGTAGGCGATGCTAGTAAACCTAAACCAGTAAGTACAGAGGAGCCCTCCCGTAATGGGATCGCAACCGTATGGCCGTAATAGCCGCCTGTAATGGGTTTGCCGTTGCCTGGCCGACAAGTCCACTCTCTCACCTCCTCGCGGTGGCCCCTGGTAATGCATCTCGGGGCAACTTGAGGTGCAGACAAGAGGGATGGGCAATAAGCGAGTCTCCGGCGCCTTAAAACGGGAACATTTAGCTAAAGGAAGGAAATCCCTGTTAGAAAAAACATCCCGGGTATCCCACGCCACGGGGGAAGGGGGTCGAGGGTCTGCAGCTCACGGCCCCGTCGTGCACTTCGGCACGACTGGCAGCGGACACAATGGACGAAGACGCGGACGCGGGAGCTCATAATGGCGCGCCCTTTGAATAATAGGCCACCATTTATGACGACCCTATCTTGGAACGGTTCATGATTAGGATTCTCTTCGAGGCAAGTCACTGCGCGCATTGTGCCCAGAAAGAGGATGAAGAACATTGATTTGAATAACATGGTTCAGCATTTCGATATTATCCATAGCGATGCCCCCCTGAACTTTTTATGCTCCAACTGGAGCTAGAATTACAAAGGTAAGCTATCAGCTTTGAGTCATTTCCTTAATTGCCCGGGTTCGAAAGAATCTAAAAGAGACTTTATATGTGAGTTATGCTCTAACAACTTCGCAACCTAATCAGGGCTCTCACAACATTTGCCCCATGCTCACCCTGACGCAGCTAATAGAACTCGAGCTGCCAAGGCGCAGCGTAGTGGTAGGACTGATGTGCCTAGAGCAGGGAAAGTATTCTCTTCGGGAGAAATTATGAAGATGGCTGCATTCGAGAAAGAGCAACCAGAGACGTCGAACGAGAATTTGGCTGCTGTATTGGGTAAAACCGCCCTACAAGTGGGTGAGAAATGAAAAGAATTCCTCTATGTCGATACTCAGGGAAGCGGACGGCAAATCAGAGTGGCAGTCAAACATTTCCTATCACCTCAACAAGATCAAAAGAGGTCTGGGATTGCTGCGGTTTGCCCAACACGTTCCTAGAGTAGCGCTGAACCTAGGATTACGATTAGAAAAATCTGCAGATCCTATTTGCAGATGGTTGAGCTGCTACCGAGTTTATACCAACGGACATTAAAGACCGCAAAAACACTGAGACTCAACTGACTCTATTCTGAACAAGATGTAAGAGCTTATAAGAAGAAATGCGCCGATGACGAGGTAGCCGCATGGGAGAAGCTGGGATCCCAAGGGAGAGCGCTTAGATCGCATATAAACAATTCGATTGGAAATGCCTTTTTGAAAGATTATCATCTTCTGAAACCTGTTTTTTAATCACTGCACTCCAATTGAGATCAAATACCGCTGCCAATAAAACTACTCTTAGTAGAGGAAGGCCCACAGAGGATGTGTAATGCAGGAATACAGCGGTAGAAACCATGAATCACATCTTTGGTCAGTGTATTTTTACGACGAATGCAGCATGAATAAAGTGTCATGACGAGATCAAGAACTTCATAGAAGGGAAGATGCTCCGGAAATCGGAATCCGTGGTGTCCACGGATGCCACATTCTCCGATGCTGAAGGGGTCAGACTCAAACCTGATCTGGTAATAAAAAGTCGGGAAGGGATCCACGTGGTCGATGTGACTGTCCGCCACGAGGATGGATCTAGCCTGCTGAAAGCAGGGGAGGAATAGGTGGTAAAATATCAACCAGTCAGCCTCCTGGCAGCCCAACGTCTTGGAGTACCCAACCACAGAATCCTGCCAGTGGTGGTTGGAACAGTGGGGGCTATGCCAAGATCCACAGTCAGTGCCCTTAAGACCCTGGGGATCACGTCTCGAGGCGATCTACTGACTTATCTCGTTAATTGCTCTCAGAAGCTCTGTTAAACTCTACACACAATTTGTAAATTACGATGGAGCAATTTAGCATTGCTGCTAGAAAATGCAGAAATGGAACTGCCAAAGGAACTTCCCATGGGGAAGCCTAGGGAACCCAGGGGACCCTAAAATGCCTAGAAATTCCTTAATTACCACGACTTTAAGTGGGAAGTGTATGCTATTTAATATAGCATATAGAAAATTGTGTAGTCAGAATCCATGTTTTGTGGGTCCTTGATACCGACAAATTAATAGACTGCAAAACGTCTTGCCTGCGCCATTGTGTGTGTCTCTGTGTACAACGCTAGCGCCAAATCCGATTTTCTCCAAAATTGATTTTCTTCAGTCAAATTGAAGGAACTGGAGGCTCTCTGAGTTTGAAACGGATATTTAGAGCTTGTGGGGTACTTTAAATTTAGCTTTTATATATATTTTTTAATTAAACCAATATTTTTAATTAAATTGTCCTTCGGATAGTGTAAAGGACACTTAAAAGAAACGTGCGTATTTTGCGTGAAGTATAGACAGTTTTAAATATATTGAAACAATTATTTTCTCAAGAAAGACTATTTTTTCTATGAATTTTCTCCTCGTATTTATCAAAGAAGTGTTGAAAGTGGCGCTAGTCTCGTTTCTGTATTTTCTGTATTATTGAAAATTACAACAAATAAAATACAAAAAGGTAATATCCCAGAAAAATTAAGATATGTTTTTAAAATATTAATTCTAAATCATTAGATCTTTAAAATGGTCATGTACAATTATTTGAAAAAAATAATAGGTTTTTTTTGTAATTTCCGCTAGTACTTCATGCAAATTATAAATAAAAACATTTTCTCAAAATCCGCGGTGGAGCGGTCAGGCACTTACCACAACATCGCGAGAGTAAATCCTGTTACCATCGGGACTTGAACCGTAGGTCCTCCTAATCAGAGGCACTCCAGTGACATCAATATTGATGCCAAGGGCCACCTGACCTATACCTGCAATGAATTAATTATTTGAATGTGGTTACGAAGTTTTGATGAATGGGGATGGAGCAACAGTGGAATAAGACCGGGTTTCCGGGAAAACGCCGAGGAAGACTGCCGCAAACCCGCTTTGAAATAGATGCCGCAAATGCCACATGGATTGGCCGGGATTTCTGACCTCGACTTTCTGACTCGGCACCGGGATAGAAATCTCGGTACCAAGCAGTGGAAAGCGAATTACCACAACATCGCGAGACGATGTTTTTCAGACAGGACAAATGAAATGCAATTGACTATGTCTTACGGCCTAAAGTGGAATAGTTGAATTATTTGATGAATATGTGATGACGAGGATATTAGTATTTTGTGTTCCGCGGCGCGTCTACTACTTTAGTCATTAGTTCTTTTAGCGCATTATAGCCGAGATGTGGTTCCTTCCCCCGCCGGAACGTGAGACCTGTCACCGACCTAAACGTCATCTTGAGAGTGTTTTCCTTTCACGTTATTTACCCCAATAGGACAACGCCAGGGCTGGGATGAACTCTAAGCTTCCAATTGGTCTCCAGGTATGTGAGGTAATTTAGTGCATGTAAATGTATTTGTGATTTTGTGAAAGGGCCAGGAGGGTAAAAGTATGAGAAACTGTAGATAGCACGCAGGGAACGTCGCTAGTAATCTCCTCGAGAGACCGGCTGAATTCGATCTTTTTGTCTAACTAGTGTTGACAATTACCACCGTCAGGATGCGAACCGCGGGACCAACCGGTCAAGACCCTGCTCCGGCAACGACTGTTGTCACTGAGCCCTGGAATACAGGAGAACCCTGAGAAAACCAACCACGAGGCCGCTTCGACCACCGCGAATTCCATATGGATTGACCGGGATTTGAAGCCCGGTCCCAGCGGTGGCAGGCGAGCGGGACCTGACCGCCCCACGCTCCGCGGCAGGTCGCCCGGTGCCCGGCGGGGGCCCGCGGCGCACTGTTTCTCGACTAAATAAAATCACGAAGACGCAGCGCGGCACGCAAGTGAAGCGGCCGCCGCTCCCGATCCGTATAATGCGCCGAACAAGAGCAGCGGGCTCTTCGGAATCAGAGAGTCCCCCCTCTGCCAATCATGCGATCTCTCCGAGGACGCGCAGGGCGGCGCGGGGCGGCGCGGGGCCGCGCCGGGGACACGCGGCGGAGCGGAAAGACGAGGCACACAGGGAGAGAGAGGGCTCTGCCCAGAAGACGAAACCGAGGCGGAGGCGGCGGCGCTGGCAGTAGGGGGCGGGGCCGGATGCCGAGGCGGAGGACGAGAGGAAACAGCGAGGGCAAATTGATGCGTCGGGGAAGACGCTCAAAGCGGGAAAGAAACGCCGAAACGCGGGATCATCCCGTCAAAGGCGGCGCGACGCCGCGGAAAGGTGAAGAGACGAACCTTCGGCTGAGACGCGCGCGCAGTGGGCGCTGCGCGGACACTCACGGGTCAAAAGCCGGCGTCGTTTGCCGAATTGCTTCAATATGCTTCGTGAAGTATGGAAGTTAAGTATATCGAAAGACCACTGATTCCTGAATGGGTGACCGTCTGGAACACCAATTACTAACTGCGCCGAACTCATGACATAAGAGATAAATGGCAGTGACTGCAACATTTCGAGACAAAAGACAAATTTAACTGAGAATTACTCCAAATACATGTATTACAAAATATGGCTAAGAAACACAATTACGAAAAAGGTGCAACAATAGTTTTTTAATCTGTAGTTATAGAATAAGGGCATGTCTATAATATGTAACTCGTGATATCGTGATAATCGTGTAATATCGCAGACAATTGTCATTTGTGGACAATGTTAATGAGATATCAATGTTGGTTTTTGATAATATACAACTTGCGAATGCAGAATGGAATGCAATGAAAGTTCAACCTCATTTATGTCCAATAGCTTTTTATCGTTTAATTTTATTGCTAACGCGGACTGACAAACTTCGCCGTTCTGTCCTTTCAGTTGAGTATAGTGAATTAAAAATTCCCTCATTTTATTGTAAATGATATGTAATTGTCCCAACGGTCCTCGCGAAGAAGGTTATGATTTTTATTTAGCGTAGTGATGCTCCCGATTTCGTAATATGTTTTCACTGTTGTAATTTAAACAGTGTCATAGTATTTTGTTTTCAAATGGATATGAACGAAAGAGTGTATATTTAATAACAGTGCGACAGTGAAATTTGCCGCATCACAAAAATATATGATTGTTATGTACGTCAGTGCTCTGATGACAGTGGTGAAAACCATTGTTCGATAAATATTCTTCTTGAAACGTAAATTTTTTTCTTGAAACGCAGTTTTATCTACACTCGTCGCACTGCTATTAATGTTGTTGCGGCGGTAATCCCATTCTGTTGTTTCAGGGATATTATTGCCTAGTGGTGGAAGTAGAGAGAGGAGGGAGAGATATCGATTTCGGGTAGGTAAAGGAAAGTTGTAGAGGCATCAGTCAATCGATAGTGAGACCATACCGTATCTGTTCTTGTAGTGTCTTACGTGAAGAATATAGATTGTGCGTGTTTCCTAAAATCAGCGATGTCTAGGAAGTGTATTAATTCACCAAATCTCTTTTGTTATGTGTGCGGCGAGTTAAAAACTAACTCTCAAAGACATCTCATTTATCCCATCGTTAAATAGGCATACTAGTTATTATGAAACAAAGGTATACGAGGGTAAGCCTCACGGAACCATTGCTCCCGTTGCTTCCGCTGTTGTCGGTTGCATGAAATCACCCGTCTATGCCATTTGCCATACCACAGTTGAGGACGGAACCGAGACACCACATTACAGATAGCTACTTTTGTTTAACGAAAGTAAGCGGAATCTCAAGAAAATCAAAACACAGTTTTCTTGTCCCTATTTGGAATCTGCAATCTGCGCCCAGCTCCGCCTTCTGATTCTCTGCCAGTTCCAAAACCACCAATGGACTGGCGACTGGAAAGATCAAACAGACGATGGTGACGCTAAACCAACGGAATTGTGACGCTAAACCAACAGATCACGAAGTTTTTGGTTACATTCTATCTGCAGCACGGATGCAAACTCAGCCATTGTCGCAAGCAGAATTGAACGATTTTGTAAGAGATCTAAATCTTCAAAGAGACAAGCAGAATTACTTAGATCTCGTCGTCAAGAAAAGAACCTGTTACAACCACACACCACATATTGCAATGACACACTGTAATGGTATATTGTAATGACAGGATGGTAGGACAAGGAAAGACCAGTGTGTAGTCAAAGAGTGGCTTTTGAGAGAAATGTTCAATCCTGGTAAAAAAGATGTATCACATGAACCCATTTGTTGACAAAGACAGTGTGCTGCTAGCACCACTTTATCTAAAATTCGGCCGTATGAAGAACTTTGTGAAAGCAATGGACAAAGTTGGCCAGAGTTATCATAGTTTACTATCTAAATTTCCTGCTATGAATACTGCAAACATAGAATGCTGAAACAAAGAAGTTTCATTGTGTCTCAGATCTCTGACCTGATAAAAGATCTTACTTTTGAACAGTTGCTGAAGGATACCGAGAAGGCACCTTCTCTTGTATTGAAAGATGTAGCAGTTTCTTTGAAAACGTAGTGTCTGAGAATTACAAGGATTGAACTGAACACACGCTGAACTGTTACACGGCTAGGAGATGCAGTATATATCTAAAATTACATTTCCTTAAATCTCATTTGGATTTCTTCCCACCTGTACTTTAGGTACAATACGATATTATTCCTACAATTTTTGTATATTAAGAAAAGATTTATTTTGACATACTTCGACTTACTTCCTCGAAAACTAGTTGTACGATCAACAAGTTTCTTTTAATGCGTTTTTATAGCCCCCCCCCCCCCACGCCTCTTCTCCTACCACTATTAAAAGAGCTCAACACAACATGCACGTAGTTATGCTGTATTTTTGACATGAAGAAAAACAAGAAACTATCTCAGGATCTGAGGGAAGCAAGATGAAAACACGATCAAGACTTTATTGACCCAGAAGCTTACTTGTTGCAGCCATAATTAGTCTTTTCAAAATTGTGCAATGAAAATGTAAACGAATTCATTATTTGGTTGGATTATAGATGATAATGTGTTTTTCTAAACAGTTAAACATTTGCATAGAATTAAATCACTGAATAAGGTTTCTAGTTCTGATCCGCTCAGTTCATATCATACTTAATAAAATTGCGTCCCGGCGTATTCTGGAGCAACGATTAATCACTGAAATGCAGATCTTTCAAGATTGTTCTTTATCATTCTTTTCTAAATGCTTCTGCCTGGTAAGTTTTCAAATGTCACTTTACTCTCGTGTGTATGACTAAATAAATGTTTATTAATATTCCATTACAGAATAATACCATTATGGATTCTGATGGAAATGTTTGTAGACTGTATAAGTTAGAAATAATGCGAGGAAGAATGTGTTGTCGCATCGCTAGTTGACGGAGTAATTTTCTCCTAAAATAATATCCATAAAACCGGGAGAGATCGCTCAGGGCGTCAACTGATGTAACTGCAGTCACTTTGACCGGGAGGTAGTTTTCCGTGGTTTCTCTGAAGGGGAACTAGGCGAATGCCGAACCAATACCCGAACAAATGATCCACGGACCGCAACGCGATCTTTCCTGTCCTGTCCTCACCCTTTACACACACTTACACTAACATGTACTACAGTACCACATTCGGAGTCGAGTACGCAGTCGGAGCTTAAAATTTATCCCGGCTGGGGCGGCGCATCGCTGTTGGGTGAAACCTGGTTGGGGAAAACCGCGATAGCCTATGGTAGGTCGGTGCCGTATCTCGCCATACAGCGGGGGATTGCCACAGCCACCTCCCGAACAAGATTAATGACCTTAGTAATTGACTCACCCGGAATCACTAACAATCAAGCAATCAATCAAGCAATAAATTCAGATAAAATGTGAAAGAAATACATTTGAATTCACAAGAGTCGTAAATGTTTGGTTGACGGGCCCAGTGGTACCGACGATCAACATTTTAGCTGCGTTAGTGCTGACGCGATAAGATTACGCATTCTGTTGTGCACGATTCAACCACATGACGAGTTACAAGGGACCACTGCTTTCGTCGTGAGAAGCGTCTCATGACTTCAGCACGCTGCTTATATCAACGTCCTTACACCCTCCTGAGACATGGGGTCTTCGCTGGCTCGCGTTCTTTTCATCTCATCGAGTAAATAGAGTAAGCGGGATATTGCTTCCTGTGTACACGTTATTTCTTGTCACACGTTCCCTTTCGTGTTGCCTTTGATGTCGGAAGCACCTTGGTTATTTCCTCTAAGGGAACGTTGACCGTTAAAAATAATTCACTTAAAAATTATTCCGCTATTTTTATGGAACGCGAAATACCTTTCCTTTTACATCGGAGGGAAAGAAGTTTTTTGGCATGAAAAGGTGTTGCTTCCTGATCCTAAGACGTTATAAAATTGTGTTGTATTATGGATTGAATTATTAAGCTGCTTCTCGGAGAATGAATTTAATTCTTGGGGGATATACATTTTTGGAGAATCATAAGTACATACCATTATGTCATTCAACATAATTTATTCGCCTTTTGTAAACATGTCAGAAGATAATAGAATTACTTTTTCGCCTTCTCTTCGTAAGAACAGAAAGTATTGTAATCGTACGCCAGAAAATGAATTACTAAATTACTTAATTACATTCTCTTGTACGTTGTGTAGTCAGAATTCACATTGTCTGGACCCTTTGATCTCAAAAAATCGTTTGACGGCAAAACGTCTGTCTCTCTATCCATCTGACTGTGTGTGATCAATGCAAGTGCCTTAATCGTACAGACCATTTTCTCCGAAACTGATATTCCCCAATCGATTTAAAGAACACTGCGAATTTTTATCGTGTATGTTAATTTTTCGGGATACTTCCCATGAAGCCTCAATTACAATTTCCATTTTTTCTCAAAATTGCTACAAATGTTTTTGTACACTTTCTCTCGAAGAGCGTAGAGAACGGATAAACGAAGGATTATTTTCGTAGAAATCTCTGATTTTGTGAAAAATGCAAAAGTTTTTTCGACGTCTTTCTACAACTACAATATTAAAGATTAGACCTTTTTCTGAATGAAATCTGTTCTTCAAAGACAGGTCTTGAAATCAAGCATTAATTGATGCCATTATAGAAAAAACATTTTTTTCAAAAATCGCTGCAGATTTTTTATTTAAATTGTTTTCATGGATAGAACAAGGGACGATTAAAAGAAAGATGCAGGTTTCATTTCCATTGAACTCTCTAAAATTTCGAAAATTGCCAGAGTTAAAAATAATGCAAGAAAATATATGCTATTGTAACACTAGTTTTGTAATATAAAACTTCGCCACACATTAAATACTCACTATGAATAATTAGAAATGAAACCTCAGGTAAGTATTAAAACGGATAGTGCTCTGGCAAAGCATTCCCTAAAAGCATTATTAATGCAATGTTTTAATATTGATTATTATGTAACATTATAGCAACTTCTAAAGCAGCTTTCAAATCACAAACTACAGCTAATGATTTGGTAAAATGTTTATGTGATTTGTAGTGTAACACGTTATAGTCATTATCTAATTACACTGGAGATTCTGCATGAACTTAACTAATTGCGAATACATCCTGAATTATCACGAGGACGACGTAGGTTACGAGGAAACGGGCCCTGAGGGCAAAGGGCGTATTTTAGTTGCGCTAAAAGCACTTGGAAGCTCGTTATGAGCCCCTCAGGCTTCTGCATGTGCTGAATCGTGGCAAAGGTGTTCATGTAATAGTGTGGTAATACGGGACATCACGTACTGTTTCCCAAACAGTCGCTCGTTGCATTCTAGATATAAATATTTAAGAAAGGTAAGGGGAAAATGTGCTGCATTTTTTATTTATTTTTTTGGTTCTTTGTTTAGATAAGAAAACGAAAAAAATATTTTTAATACGTATTTTGTATGAGATATTTGAGAATCAACTCATAAGAGTTCCAAGTAAGTACATGGAGACAACTCAACGAGGACAATCTGGAGAGTTAAATGTTCAGAGGTTATTATTGTAAATTTCTCCTCCGAAATATTTGCAAGCTTAATATACTTTTATTTCAAGAATAAATTTAAAGACAAAATTTGAGGCCCTTTTAAGGAAAATTTAGAAAATTTGTCTGAGACTTCATGTAAAGTCCCCCCAAAATTAAGACTCGTTTTCAAATTGAATGTGTCACGACCATCGGATACATCCCATGGGAAGATCTATATTAGTAAATATATTGTTTTCTGTTTAGGCCCTAGTATTCACAGACTGGTGGATAGACCGAAGGATATTTTTAAAAATCACTTTTTCGTTATTTGGGACCCCTCAATTGTGTATTTCCGTGAAAATCTTGACATCATTTTCTTTCAGAATTACATAAATTTCTATGCACTTTGTATGAATACACATTTATTGCAGGTAGCATCCGCATTACACTTCTCTCCCATACGTGACAGAGGTTTTACTGTTTGATGACGAAAATAAATAAAATAAAACAAACCACATTTAACATAACGTTTGCATGTTATGGAGGTGTAAACGCCTCCATGAAAAGTATGTGATGCGCCCGACTTACGAAATTCTCACCCACTCACTCACCATCTTTATGATCGACGTAGAACTGTAGTACGATAATATTTTGGTGCTACGGTGTCGTTTTATTCCTTAGTCGACTTGATTTGTTTCTTCACATATCTCAAACATACATACATGTTAACAGAACAATTCTATTATCAAAATGCACTGTTTAACCACGTTGATCATTCAGTTAATAAAAGTTATATTATTCATTATATCATTATCATTATTTCTGTATAGTCTTTTATAATTTAGTTTGTGATAGTCTTCCTAGAGATGTGTTGAGTTTTTTTAATTTTCCGGTAACATTCATTCTTTACAGCGCAGCAGTTTTAATTTTGATTTCTTGCCAATACAAGAAGGATTTGTAGTAGAGAAAGCAGATTTTCGGCGGTTTGCTGTCCTGAATCTGCTCGTCATTTCTTTACAGTTAATTTCGTTTACTTATTATTTGATGAATTTATCTGCCTGTAGTAATTCGGCTATACCACAGGACGGGTGTTTCTCACGCACTGCTTCTGAATAATATAAAATTTAACTTCCCTCTTTCCGTAAAAATTTCTCCAGAATATAGTCCACTCCTGGGTTCGGCGCCTACACTACTGACCACTACTTAATCATTAACGTGCCAGACTCACGTGTGTTTTTGCGAAACGGCACAGGTCATTGGTGCATCGTATGCCAGTACAACTGGGTATTTATTTTCTGATTTAACCAGACCATTGATAAGTTATAAAATAATTATTTATATGTGAAAGAATGCCATAATGATCTTGAAAATTAACTTACTAAATATTTATTTGATTAACAGAAATACAATATTCAGTGGGATGAGATTGATTCCCTATTATAGATTTTTCGAACTCGAAGATGTTTCAGTGTCAGTATTCAGGTGTCTGGAATTTTACATACGTTTTATAAATAGGTCGTTTTTAAGCACTGCATTTGCGCTAAAAATTCGTGACAACATATGAATAAACGAAATTACTCAATCTTTATACACGGTAACAAAAAAGTATTGGCAATGTCTTTCACTAAAATTATTATTTTCCAAAAAGTAACTGAACCTGTGTGCAACGTCCGCATTCTGAAAACTGGTTGATATCTTTAAAAATGGTTTCTTGCTGCAAATATTTTCGGTTGAAATTAATTAATGAATTGGTCGCATCATGCGTTACAGACCCATTACGTTCCATTAATGCGTGTATACTTTTCTTTAGCGACATCCTTCATTTAGAAGAATCCAAAGTAAAATACTTTAGTAAGGAAACCATTAGTATAGCTAGTGATCACACCAAGCTGCCTCTCGTGGCGGTTTATTTCCATCTGTTACTTTTTCCAAACGCCCATTACAATTGAATTGGTATTGTAGCCTCGAAAAGTTTATTGATACGTCCATCAATAAGAACGTTTTTTCATAACAAATATCGTTAATTTACTTTATTTCTTTATGTGTTTTTATTTTCTGATGTTAGAATGTATTTATCGTCAAAACGAGGAAAAAAACAGTGACATAAGGAGGACAAATAAAAGCTATGCAACTTTTTTGGAACATCAAATTTTCAATCCCACTTTTTTATTAAAGGTAAATTATGTATAACGGTACCAAAAACCAGCTTGTTTGGCACCAGCTGGTTTGGTACTTGCTTGTTTGGCATCAGTTCGCGACGTGAATAAGGTTACATAACTGTATATGGTACACGCGCTGTAACTTCTTTCACGCAATTACAAGGTGAACTGTAATGTGCATTAGTCATCAATAATTAGATGCTATTGTTATCAGCAACACACAATTCACTTGGTCAAACAGTTCGAAGTGAGTGTGATTGCATGTACAATTGTAAATTGAAGTAGTTTTAGAAGCTTCCTGTGACAAATTGTGTGCGTAAAACAATAAGCGAATGTTTATTGAAAGGGTATCAAATAATTTCGCAATACAGTCAACAGTTAACAATTAAGTAATGCGCGATGAAGGGTCGTGCGCATTGGCAGCTGGCGAAGGATCCCGGCCTGCCCGCCTAGGAGGAGAGAATCGGGCCCAAGGAAGGCACACGCGGGACGGCCGGTGGGCGGGCGGGCGCGTCGCCGTAATACCCGAGGGCTACGCGCGCATTAGCGAATCCGTTTGTCTGGGGGGCGGCGCCCGTCCCCCTGGGATGCTGGGAACACATCCGGTCGGCCTCGGAGCGCGCCGCAACGCCCGTGAGTATCCCACGCCGCCACGAGCCACATTT
>BOPP01000098.1:178874-189473 GCA_017312745.1 Gryllus bimaculatus
CGCCACATCGGCTTTCCCACGCCCCTGTCGTCCATCCCCACCTTTCGTCACCTCGTTTACTACCATTTCTCTTCCCTTACGTTTTCACGTTATCCATTCCGTTTATCCTCCGCGTCTTTTACCTACCTTCCGAACCATCACCCGCATCTTCCCACGCCCTCTCCATCTTCTCTTATCTTTCTTCCCCTGCTCCCGTCTAGGCCCCTCTCTTCATCGCCCGCCTTCCTCCGCTAGGCCTCACCAGGCCCAGCTTCTATGCCTTCCCCTATCGTCGCCCTTCGCCCAGACCCTTTCTGCTGCCCTTGCCGTTCTCTTTCCGAAGTTTGCTTCATCTCCGTCCGTCCCGAACCGGGAGAGATGACTCGGGGCCTCAACTGATGACACTGCAGTCCCTCTGACCGGGAGGTTCTAGATTCGAGTTCCGACGTCGCTATCTGGAGGATAATTCTAGCGTTCGGCTGCTCTGATCGCTAGTTTCCGTGGTTTCTCCGATCAACACCAGGTGAATGCCGGAGCTGTACCCTAACAAAGGTGTCGCGCGCGATCTTTCCTTCCTCTTTCTTGTCCAATCCTCATCCCTTACACACACTTACACTAACATGCCCTACACTACCACACATGCCGGGAGACCGGTGTCTCATGAACCTTTAGAAGAAGTAGACGCATGCATGTATCTGATAAGTAGTTCCCACAATAATCATCCTTATCAATCCTCATCGAGGGTAATGAATTAAATATTATATTATTTCACTACATTATAATATAATGTAAAATTACACCCTCTCTACTTGCCCGCATCACGCTCGTATTTTACCCTGTTCCTCTGCTTTTCTCCTCACTCAATTCCAATTCCACTGCCAACACTCCTTCGCACCGCACCTTCCACATCTCGCTGTCCCACTTCCTCCATTACATACCCGCATCTTGCGCGCCTCGTTCCCGCTCCCATCGCTCTCCCACACTTTCTCTGTTTCGCTCCCTCCGTTTTCCCATCCCGCATTCGCTTTTTATCCACCGGACACACCTCTCTCCCTCTTTTCTCCGCCTCCTACTCCCGCTAGTGCGCTCCTCGTGGCCAATTATTTCGTATTTCTCTCGCCTTTTTCGACTTCGCTTCCTCCCATTATCTGACCCGTTCCCGCGCTTTTCGTGGCCCGCTTTCGCCTTCTCTCCTGCTCACTCCTTCACTCCCGCTTTTTACGCGACCTTCCTCCGTTGCTTCCTCGCCGCCACTTCGTTTGCCCTCCGGTCAAGCTCTTTCCGCGGACCGCGTCGGCCCTTTCGGCGTTCCGCTCCTGTCCTTCCACGCCTCGCTCTCACCTTTTCCCCGCTCGCACCTTTCACTCTCCGCAGCAGCACATCCCCCGCCTAGCGCTTTTCATTCTCCGCTCCGCCTCCCCCCCCCTTCCCCGCTCCGCCACAACGGATGTAATTCCGAGAGCTCAGTCAGAAGCGGAAGCGTCTTCAAACGCTGAAGCAAATGACGGATTCGACATTGCCTTCGGGCAGCAGAAGTCGTCGACCGGACACGCAGTTTTTTATAGGACGAGCTAATGAAAATTCTTTGTATTGTATTTCGCGACGTGATGCGATCAATGCAGCATCGTTCTGTTCCTTTCTTTCTGGACAATTACCAAAACGTTACCTTCGAATGTTATTCTTTTTTCGATGTTCTGGTTAATCATCATAATGATCAAGTGCTGTGTTATTAGTCGTCACGTTTTCCTTGTTGATCATTAGAGGTCGAGCACATAGGAACAAAATTTTCTAATTTAGCGGCTAAAACAGAGTGCCAAAAATATTAAAAATAAGTGCATGTTAGGTTAAAAAAATTAAATTGGTGCATATTTAGGTAGTGTATTACTTTTTAATAGGTAATATTACTTTTTAAACGTATTTAGGCTGCTATTTAATACATTGGTCATATAGAGACCACTATTATTGTTTTAACTGTAGGGGAACACGTAAGGACAACACGAACACACACAATCATCCATACCCGAGACGGAATTGGAACCGCGACCCTTCAAGCCAAGGCAGCTACAGCCTTAGCGATCCCTGCAGCCTAGCGACCTCACCTATCAACTTCGCCATATACAATACATTCTTTTACACGATAACATGACAAATCCACAAGAAATATTGGAGGGAAAATAGGTACAATTTTTAAAACACGTTCACATCACCATCAATGATATCACTTTTCTTTGTTTCATAAAATAGAAATTATATTGAATGACATTGCACATCTCGATGATAAGAAAGATGTTAAGAAAATCGAAATTTAAACGCTTATCTGTCAGAATGTTTAATGTACAGAAAATATATTTCTACATCATCTGACACCAGTGGAAGCAATCCTAACACCTTTGGGGTAATCCTTTCTTCTAATGGCAAATCATCAGCGCTGAGATGAGACTAGGGGTTGTTCCGGTATGATTGGGGGTTAGGCTAAGGTGTAAAATGGCGGAGCTCATAACTGAGGTAAGAGAACGTCGGTGCATGCCCTACCGGCGTCAGAATTCACTTGGTGTGCGGTTTGAATGCCGAAAACTTTGTTTTCGGCTAAACGTTTCTGCGTCAGTTCGTCTGTCTCTGAACGACACTAACGCATAAACCGTTCTTAGGTTTCTTACACAATTGGATGTTCTTCAATTAATACGACTGAAGGCAAGGCTCCTTGAGTGTGAATCAGATTTTTAATGTTGGGGGCTACTTTACATGAAGTCCCAACGGTATTTTCGAAATTTTCTCAAAAATTGCTCCAATTTGTTGTTTACTATTTTTGTTCGAATATAGCAAAGTACGTATATAAAAATGCCGCTGATCACATTTCCGTGAAAACATTTTTCTGAAATTTACGAGTAAACCATTGACACCGGTACATATATTTGAGCTTCGGAAACGTTAACTCAATGGGCTAGATTACAGCCTGCGGAACCTCTGTACCTAGTGGGTGATCTGGGCTGTCCGGGTGACGCCGCGTCGAAGGCTGAGTTGCCGACGTTCCGACCATCCTTCTCATCATCGATTATCTAACGTATCAAAGGCGTTTGCTCGGTGATTCAATTACCCTGGGTCCCTGTCGTGGGTCGCTTTTTCTTCCTTTTGTCAGAGAAGTCTTACTCTGCAGGACTTATTAATTTAAAAATTGCCACTTCAAGTCCACTCTTCCTAACCGATAGAAACCTCTGTGCCCACAATACGATTAAGCCTGGTCCCAACATTTTCTTACACCCTAAATTGCATATTTAACCTTTTAGTCCTTTTGTTCACGAAAGAACTTCGGATTCGGCGAGCTCCACAATAACCTTCTTACCACAACTTTACACCCTTCTCTGGTTTCGCTCCCTCCGTTTTCCCATAGAGATGAACCGGGCACAACTTAAAATGTTGTTGATGTGTGTTTAGTGAAATATGTGTGTGTTTAGCGCATACTGTGGTCGTTTCGCTATTGTTTGTTAATAGGATGAATAGGAACAAAACATAAAGCGGGATAGCATTTTTAAACTCACATAAAACCTTAACGCTTAAAATGTTGATTGTCGATTTTCCTTTTGTTATTGTGGTCTACACTCAAGCCAATTGAATTCGCCCTTCGAGTAACTTTGATCTATATCGATGTTCCGTTCCCTTATGGTGTTATTAAGTTCTTCCTCTCGTTGTTGGTGGCGTCTCGTGAAATTAAACGAATCATTTACTATTTTTCGCAGGTTTTTTAATTCCTCTTCTCTCTTTGTTTTTTTTCGTCACACTAGCTGCTGCTGTTTACAATTCCTTCCTCCAACTAACTTACTGGGCCCGTTCCAGCCCGCTTTCGTCACCTTTTCCCCTCTCTCGAACCTCCTGCTCTCACCGCTCATTTCACATTAAGTAACCATCGCTACTATATATTATTTCCAGTAACGAAAAACAAAAGGTAAAGATGATTGTTGGAAATGTATTTGCACTATATATAGGCAATCGTTTATTGAATGGCACTTTGTAGTTTCCTCTTGTCTATGAACATTGTTCTTTCGCCACGCTAGGGCTGCCCACTCAAATTTACACTGTTATATTAAAGGAAATAGCACTCATAATTTTATTCTTCTTAATTCGTGACTCACCCGATGAGAAATCCTCGTGCGAATCTTCCCACACGCTATTCCTTCTGCGGTGTAATTCCGTCTGTTCTGGTTTTCGCATTTATTGTGCGGGCGGGATTTATCCGGGCTTCTCTTTTTTAGTCCATATTCCCGCTCTTGCTCCCACCTTTTCATTTGCTACGGGACCCTTTCGCTCCGCGTCACGCACTGTATTTCTTAACAATATCAACGGCCAGGCAGCACACCCAATATTCGTCTTACATTTGAACATCAATTGCTACTATCCTAAGCAAGCTTTATTCCTAATCATTCGATTGATTCCGCCTACTTCTATAAACTTTACACCCACATTGTTATTGTTCTGTTAGCCGGGCGTAATCCTCTTTGAAGAGCGCAAATTACACACCACATATATTAGCAAAAACTTAAGAGACTCGTCAGATTGAGCATGAACCGCCCCCCCACCGGGCTTGTTACACGATTTTGTGTTAGCAAATGGTCCAAGGGAGAGGACAGTGGTTCCCCTTCTCGCTAGTGGAGTAGCATATCGTTCGGCCTCCCAAGTCCAAACAACGGAATATCGTCACCTTTTCAAAAGGGAAAGCCGAATTTAAAAAACGTACGGCTACTGCGCAATGAATAACGCAGATATGAATGATGTACAAAAACGGGCGTATATTCATAGAACATACTCCTATATTGTGTCACATTAACTAGAAAACCAAATTTTTGCCAATATTGCCATTAATGTGGCATATAGTTATGCCACTGAAAGAACCATAGGATCAAGTTTCGATCAGGACCACCGATTAAATTGGAATAACTCACCATTACTTCGAAATTATCTCTCTGTACGACCAATGCAGGTGACGGCAAGACGTTCACATTAATTTAATATGACGCAAACGAATGCTTCTTCACCCACCGTGCCCCACGAAAGTTTTTGGATTTATTTTTCTTATTTGGCACGACCAGCTTCAATACAGCTTTATATAAGACTTTATTTTGTTATTGTGTGTGCTGTTGATTAGTTTCTAAGTTTGTGTGTGGCTGTGTTTTTTGGATTGCTCTGAGGATGGTGCGGTGTTGGACAGGAATTTGCCGAAAAATCTATCAAATGGCACAGATGTCATACAGATTTTGAATAAGTAGGTTATGATATTCCTGTTATACTGTTTCTCGCGACTTTTCTCATCGCGGAAACAAACAAACATTGTCGGTCAATGGACAGGCCCGTTTGTGACGAAAAAAAAACGGTTTTACCGCTTGCTAACATTTGATACTGGTTGGCATTCTTTCTTTATCCGCATGAAATACTGACCTAATTGATATAAATCTCTTATTTTCCTTTCATTAATTTACTCTTCGTTTAATTTTCTGTAATTTTATTTTTATTAACTCCCAAGTATTTTCTTCGCCGGTGTTAGCATCCCCTTTACACGCTTTGATGGACTGGTTGTAAGAAAAATTGTTTTCTAGTGCTCGGGAAGTTAGATGGCTTATTAATGTTTATGTTAATAATAACTGTTAAGTGCCACCATACCGGTTTTGTGTTCTTTCATTGTATTCTTGGATTTGAGGCATCATCAAAACAGTTGTTCGAAAAAGAACATGTGCGCAATTGGTGTCTATGGACGCGTCACCATACGGCTACCTTTTAGAATCGTCGGTGTACCAAAGCTATATATTTTTATCTGTTTGAACTGGATGTTTTTTGATATACAAAGTTTGTCTTTTTTTTTTTCGGAAGGGGTCATGTGGCTTTCATAAACACACACCGGAGGTGCCTAACAAACTTATTAAAATTAACTGGTGGGAACAACTAGGCTTCTGCTTTGTCATTTCACTTTAGCAATATATAAAAAACTCGCTTTGGAGCTTGGGGCAGCTTTTTAAGGGTTAGTCAGTACTATATCACTCTTTTTTTACTAAGTGGTAATTGTATTCAGAGCTTGAACAGTTTCGATTAAACGAATTTATGGTGTAGCGGTTATTCCTATTTTATGACGTTCTTAAGCTTGGTGGTACACTAATTGATATAGGAAAATTTAATTTATTTTTTTGCCGTTATTATTCAAACATAAGTAGACAGACCGCCTTTTTCGAGGAAGACCAGACTTTAAATGGACGGAAGAAACATTTATTAGCCACTACACTTGGGCGTCCAGTTACTTACTCCCATACACCACGGCAATACTGGTCGAAGCGTGACTCACTTTAAGGAAAAGTGCGGCCAGCGCCGGTGCGGGCGGCAGCCGTTTTAACCAACCTACCCCTTCATCCGGGCGCGAAGGCGAGCCGATCTGAGAGTCGGAAGCCAGTTGACATTACCGACGGTCTTGTCCACATCACTCTTAGCAATGAACATTTTTTCCTAACATGAACAATTCCAGACAAATGATATGGGCAGGAGGAACAAAATGGAGGTGTCAAAGTCGTGGTACCAGACGAACAGGGTCGCGCGACATCACGAGAATTCCAGAATCGGGATGTTCCAAATCTTAGTCACAACATAAGTTAATATCTTATTATCTTAGTAATATACGACTAATAATGCTACTGGGACAGTTCCATATATTGGATAGTTGGAACGATCGCTTATGACAACATAATTTTCGTCACTTGATCGGGAAACAGAGACTGAATCGATACAGAAATTGACATCCAGACAGCTGTGGCGTTTCACCCACGGCGGACGCCACGGTTGGTTGACTGTGGTGTCGGAGATGTTTTGACACATGGTGCTAAACGGGACCACAGAAATTGTCAGTTGTAAGAGTCCTCGATAGATTGCATAAAGGGAACCTAGGGCAGAAGAACGCATAAGTGAATAGGAAAGCTGTTCCTTAAAATAACGGTAATATGTATAATTAAGACCGAGGTGCCATGCTTGGCTCGTTACTACTTAGTGGGAGGAACAATGTTTCGATTATGGAGAGGGCGGAATTGGCTGCTCCAAACCTAGATAACTTGAAGACTAATTGACGCATGGGTGTGATTGGGATTTGAGATCATGATACGAATTGTGGGAGGAGTTGATTTAATCGGTGGGCTTAAGGTGAGAAGGATGTAGGGCGGTAGTTTTTTAATTTGGCAGGACAGATGGTGGAGTTACAATACTGAGAGGGTGGATTTTGGGACCGAAAGTAGATCGGGATCGGACGGACTGTTCGGGGTTCGAGCTGTGATATGGGTCCCGTCTGAGGGAATGGCACGGGGCCGGGATGCGGGATCGGAGCGGTTGCACATATGTTCACGCGAAGTTGCAAGAAGTTGGTTGCGGAGGAATGTAGGAAGCTGGGATTCTCACTAGGGTAGCGTGGTAGGAAGGGTACTTTAGGTAGATGGACGATTAACTGGGCTGCGGAGCAGAGATAAGCTGTTCCAATCATGACGCGATGTGGCAGTGGGTTGCGGTCAGAACGTCACACACGAGCTGCGTATTAGACCAGAGTGCTTAGAATGTCTCATCGGTGTTGAATCAGCGCAATTTGCAGTGGACTTCACTGCACAGTGTAGAGTAAAGCCAGGAGCTGGAACGCCAGGAGGTGCGTGATTCCAGCTGCCAATAGTTAAGGGCACGGATTCCGAAAATTTTTGTTTCATGGGGCTGTCCCTTCGCACACTTGGAAGGAGCTGCGCATGAGCAGACGTCGACTGACTTTCTCGATGGAAAGACCAATCTCTTGTGGGTTACGAATAACACACAAACAATTTTTCTTTTAACCGCCCCTAATAGTCTTAAAGTTAGTTTGAATACTCATTGTCCTCTGAGTACGGAATAAGATTGTTCAAAAAACTACATTCTAAGGGATCAATAATTAAATACAAAAAGCGCTAATTTGGATATAATACGGCCTGTTATTTACCAATAAATTATGGTAAAACTTCGAAGGACACACACATGTTTTTTTTTTCCGTGGATATATTTGGATAGCGACAATAAGTTAAATCAATAAAGCACTACCTCTAGCACCAAAAATTACTAGAGATGAAATAATATATAGAGCATATTTACCTTAGAGAAATAATACACAGGATTTCCAAACACTAATCATCAAAAATTAGTGGTTCATGTGGAAGTAAGAAACAAGGGTCGATATGTCGGGACTAGCGCTTTCAGAAGCTAGGCATTACTATTTGGCTAGGAAGGTTTCGCATATAACTTTAGGATCTTGGGGTGGGTAGGCTCTCGTAGAACGTGAGGCTCATACGGCTGGGCGCGCTGGAGGTGCGATTGCTTGTTTCTGAATTCATTCGGGGCACACACAAAATCTAACTTCTTGTTCTCGTTGGGTTCTATCCCTCAAGGCTGGGTTATGCCCGCTTCTCCAGCTTAGCAGGGGCTGAACAGTTTTCTGCGAGCCTGGAAGAGGGAAGGGACTCGTACATGAAGCACGCGCATCGGAGGCTATCCGGGGCTAAAAGGAACGTTGGGCAATTCAGCTCCTCTCTGGTACGCGCGGCGGCTCATCGCCGTCTGGGAAAGCTACGAGATCAGAAGCGCGTCTCCATTCGGCAATCTCGAGATGTGGTGGAGTGGCGGAGCACTAATGCGGCAGTACACGTGTATGTGACTTAACGCTGGGTAAGGGAAAGGCTGTGATTCAGGCAGGGGAATCGTGTTTCCTCGCCCTAAATTCAAGGCCGAATGAATTAGCTGAGCAATTTTGTATGCCACTATTTCGCTTCTTCGTTCGGTTTCGAGATTCTCATGTGATTAGCCTCTTCACCGCTTAGGACTTCCGCTCTTATGCCGATTTAACTCTTGGCAGGCGCTATTTGTGCAGTAAGGACAGAAGTTGGTGGGTGAGAAAGTGAGTTTGGTACAACGGTTGTGGCACTTATAGAAGAGAGAAATAAGTAGCGGGGCTTTTGTTGCAGAGATTTGTATCAGACCAAAAAATATTTTTCCGGAGGTATGCTAATTTTCTTCACATTTGAGAAGCAGCAACGCAATATGTTCGCTCCCTTGTATTCTCATCGTTTGAATCATCTTCATTATTTGGAATACTCTTGTGTCTTGGAGACATAACCGAAATTGTTTATCATATATTAGTTGAGAATTTTGTGTGAATAGGTATGTAATTTAATTTACAATTTGTTTATAGTTGTGGTTATTAAAGAGTACTCATCATTAATAAATAGTTTTCATATCGCTCATCTTAGTATTTTTCTGAATTTGTTATTTGGTTTATTATTTTTTTGTCCTTTTGTTAACATCCTTCTCGGGCTTGTGCATTTAAAACGCGTTTTCTGTAGTGATTGCTTTTCAGAAAGAAATATCATTCTTTGTATACGCTCTAGTGACTTAATAAGGGATGTTTTTAGATATAATATGTTATTACGCTTTTAGTCACGCCATGTGTTATGGTCGACTATTAGGACAGTTTTATCAAAATGTTTACTCACCTTCATTAATTAACGGAATATATAAATAAACAAGAAAATTATGCTCTTCGTCTCGGCTCCACAAACGTTAGCTTGAGCAATCCTATGTCATATATATTTTTTTAGGGCCAGCCATAAATTGTCTACATCTTAATTTCACGGTTATCATTATTATTCGAACTACACTTGGATCATGTATCGGTAGTTACTCACCCTGACATCGGATATTTTTCTTAGTTTCGACGAGCAGCTGAGACGGTGGACGTCACTATTCCGAGAGACAGACGTTCCCGCAACATCTCCTCACCTCTCCGCGGACCAGGCCTATCACGATCATCCAACAATACGGCCAGATTAATAAGTGCAAGACATCGGCAAAAGCAAATGCGATTATATAATGAGAGATTCGGCAAGGATGGTCAGCAACATACGCAGCGTCATTCCCTTTAGTCCGTTCGCACTGTCTGCTCACGCTCGTAGCTAGGTTAGATGTTGGTTGTCGGTATGTCTCAGATCACGAGGCTAGAAACAGTTACGCAAGCTATCATGCTCCTCATATTAGATAGTGACACGTCTATAGTTTCAGCCAGACGTCACGCTTCAGTAGTAGGTCGTTCTCAGACTAGTAGTCTAAGCAGTTAGTGAGTAGTAGTGGGTCGTAGTCCTATTGTAAGTAAGTCAGATACTGACAGGATACATGACGCATAGGATAGTAGCATGTACTTCGCCTCCGTTCGCCCCCCCTCACCTCACACCTTGCTGTTTTCTAAACCGCTCCTCCTCACCGCCTTCTCTTCAAACCTCCTCTCCTCTCTATCCCACATTTTCCCCACGGTCAGCTCCATATATAAATTCCGACCTCCCTTCTCCGGCACGTCACGTCTTCTTCACCTTTCCGCCCTTCCTCCCTCTGCATCTCCTCCCTTCCCTGTCCATTCTCATTAGAGTCCTCTTGCCTCTCTATGTGCGCACTCGGTTTTCCCTCATCACCCCTCACCACGTTTTCATCCCCCCGGCATCCTTATCTTAAATTACATTCGTATTCCCTACTGAAAAAACTAAGCCTGGACGACCCGCCCCTCCATAACCAAACGGCTCGGGGCTTGGAGGCCGGAGAGGAAGG
>BOPP01000098.1:189498-204926 GCA_017312745.1 Gryllus bimaculatus
AAGGCGAGAGGGGGGCGTGCCTCGCAGGGGAGGAGGGGCGGGGTCCGAAGGTGGTCGCGGCCAACTCGAGGCTGAGGAGCGGGTTGCCCCATGTGGCGGCTGGCTTCTCTGCAACAGAGGCTCTGCGTCGCTTTTTGTTGCAGATTCATTACAGCAAGAGTACACTCAGTCGGTGGTAGAAACAGAATCTGAAGAGTGACGGAGTAGATAGCGAAGAAGTGGTATGCACAAAGAATGGATATTGCTGGAGTCACAGAACTAGGGAGTTGCGCAATTGCTGCAATTGTTCCTGATGTTGCCAAGCGTTTTGCAGGACGTGTCGCACGTTTATTAGTTTTGTACATTGACAGTAATATTGGAATCGTAAAAATGCCTCCATAACATTTTGCAGGTGAAAGATGAAAACTTTTAATTTGGTTATGCTGAATGAAATTTGGCTTGCTTCGAATGCTTCTTCGTTTCGAAATACGAAATAATTGATTTATATATGGGTCGGGAATGTTTTATCAGCCTTTAAAGCCAATTAGCCTGCAAATCCAATTATTTATTTAGTTAGGTTTTAATGAAGAGGCACACTTGGATGACATTCATTATCGCCGTTCATGACCACTCATGACAGTTAACACCACAAGTTAAAATCCTCAAAGAGAAAAAGTCAGAAACGACACTATTATCTAACTTGGAGATGGTGTTAGAGATTTTTCTCCGCACAATATACTCACAGGGGCACCACTAGGTATAGGAATCACTAGAAATATCAAGAGCACTTCACGCGCAAACTTGATCTCCCGTGTGACCTCCTGCACCAAAGAATGGTTTGATGCATACAAACTGGTAAAATTGCGGTTGCAATTCTTTCCCCGCGATTGCAATTTTGTATGCTTTGTGATACTCCCAAGTATTGTTGTGATCCGAATAATAATAATAATAATAATAATAATAATAATAATAATAATAATAATAATAATAATAATAACAATAATAATAATAATAATATAACAGTAGTAATAAAGTATAGAAAATACACTTAAATGAAGAATAGATTGCCTTGGTCATATTATGTGTCACGAAAGTTGAGAATAGAAGAAAGAGTGGAAGGAAACTTTGACTGAGGAGGACTCTGATATTAAACAAATCATAATTGATGTTGGATGAAACACGCATGAAAATAAAAGCCCACCAATTAAGAGAATGTAATTCTACTGAGAACCAATTTCTGGATTTCAATCAGAACTTGAAGATGCATGCTCTCATTCAACTATTCAAATGAGAGCTGTCGTGAATGCAGAGAAACACAATTTGATAATGTTTTGCAGTTAAATCTTGGAATTGGTTGAAGTTTAAGAAGGGTGACCAGACGTCCACTTTATCGGAACATGTCCGTCTTTTTATCCTTTTGTCCAGGGTCCGGGCGGATATTTTAAAACTCACGAAATGTCCCGTTCTTGGAAACTTACTCGTCTGAGAGCACCGGGTAGCACGATATTCTCAGATTGTTTTGACTGCTGTTTACACAAATATGTCTGTAGGTGGCAGTATTATCACCGGGATATTCTCCCTTTTCTGTGCAAATCGAGAGGTACACTCATTCTGTTCTATCTTGTTTTTAATATTTTTCTGAACTGTTGGTAATTCTGGCGAGGAAGGAAACATGGAATTTTTGTTTTCCTACACACATATATGTTAAAGACTTATTGGGATAGTTTAAAATGACAAAGCAGAAACGCAAATATCTTGTATTTAAAATAGGAAGGAAACGAATCTGAGTAAGAAATCGAAGTTTGTGTTGCGAAGAACATAGTGTTTAAATGAATGGCCACATATCTCATTTTGTTCGAAATCCCTTATATTTCAAGAGACGCATAATTTCAACATCTTTCAGCGTCTTTCTACAAGTGCAATTTCGAAGATAGATAGTTTTTTATTAGTAAAATCCGTTATCAAAGAGTTTTGACATAAAGTGATGTACAATTCTACGAGAATGTGAGAAGTTTTTACGTAGTGTTGAGTATAATTTAAGACTTTTTAAACAATTATTTTCTGAAAAACGTCTCCAATTTTTTTCTTTAAATGTTCTACTCATTTGTATCAACGGCGGGAATACTGCTACTGGGTCAATTTTCGGCGTACTCTAAAAAATAAGCGTATTATCACAAAATAGCAAAAATTTAACGTACATAAAGTACAATACTGAAGAAAGAAATTTTTGTCACAAATGAAATCCGTTCTGAATATCAGATCAGGTCATGTACAAATTTTTGAAAAACGTTTAGTCTTAGTAAAATTTTTGCTTGTAATTATTGCAATTATTGAAGGACTTTTTTTTCACAGCCAATCCAAATTTTTAAATAAGTTATTCCACAAATAAAACAAGGAAGGTTTGAAAGAATGGCGCCGGCCTCATTTTCGTTGAACTCTCTAAACTTCGGAAAAGTGCAAACGTTAGAATTAATGCGATAAAGTATGTGATGTTGAACCATCAATAGTTAGTTGTTCGATCATCATTAATCCCTTACGTATTTATATGCACTGTCAATTTTAAAAGGCATTTCATATGTAAAAGTTTAATATAAATCTAATTATAGGAAATAAATCTAATAATCGGGTTAATCTATGGAGACCGCCTTTTTCTTCTTACGTATCCAAGACAGTTAAAGTCAACGAGCAAATTCCCCGCGCGTATTCTCATCTTCATACATAGGGAGAATCTTCAATTGAAAACCAATTAAATTTGTAATCGCCAATTCAAACCTCGCGCATTCCAAACACTTTCCGGAGCAACACGCGCCTTCCATCTCCTGAACCCTGCCAGAGCGCATTGGGACGGATACCACCCGACACACCCACATTCGCCTCTGCGCTTCCTCCCACTTCTTGGTCTACCCTATCCTCCTCACCCGGAATTGCCTCTCCCACTATCCCAAACCTCCCCGCCAAAAAGCTTTCCATCACGAATCTCCCCGCTTCAACTTTCTCACCACGCGCCCACCCACAATTAAACGAGCAATCACGCCCCGCCCAGGATCTCTCCGAACGAACTCTCTCCCATGACCCCCTCGTCACGAACCTCCCCGCCGCGAACCTCCCCTCCACGAACCGCCCCGCCGCGAACCTCCCCGCGACGAACCTCCCCACCACGAACCTCTCCACCACGAACCACCCAGCCACGATCCTCCTCGCCACGAACTTCACCTTCACGAACTTCCCCATCACGAATCTCCCCGCCACAAACCACCCCTCCACGAACCACCCCGCCACGAATCTCCCGGCACCAACATCATCGTCCCCTTTCCATTGCACCCGGCTGACCAATTGCCAGGCGAAACACTCCGCGCACTCCCTATCTGCCTGTCGCCCGTTGCCTTCTGCTTTATTTGTCTAATTTAAAATTCGGCAGAGCCGCTCCATCGCGATGACAATTGGATTTCGCCGCTGATCGCAGATGTGTGGCGTGGGGATGAGACGGGGCGGAATGCCCTACGCCGGTGGCTGCCAGAGCGCACCCCGCCATTGGCTGCACTGTGGGCCACACTCAGCAGCCGGCGAAATTAAATCGGAGAACTTGCTGCCTCTAACGTTTAATTGATTTGTTTCCGGGCGTGTCAACTGCTACGGTCATTTGTTACATACGTGATGTGCGTGTTATATCCCAAGAAGTGGCGGTGTTCCTCTTCGCTGAAACGTGAAACAGGTCCCATCTACAAGCCAACATGCCTTCAGGTATCTTCCTCCAGCGGTTACTGTTCCATCTGGGGATAATCTGAACTCCCGTCTGGTGTGCTGGCATCCGGTAGTGTAGATCATGAAAGTGTGTGGGTGTTTGTAAGGGAGAAGAGTGGACAATAATGACGAAGGAAGGATCGCGCGCGCTCAGTGGTTCTTTTATTAAAGTATTGTACTGGCATTCACCTCGTATTGATTGTAGAAATGATTAAATTTCTCCCAATCAGAGCAGCTGGTCACTAGAATTGTCCCCCCTATTGATCTGAATTCCACGTAGTTGTTTCCTGAGCTAAATCAACCAGTTCCTCCTTTTTAGCTACTTGTTAACAAAAAATCTTCCATCCGTATATAAGCTAAGCCGCTACAAGCACTCAATCGTGTGTGTGTGAAAAAAGTCTCTCTAGGCCCAAATTTGCATTGCAGAAGCATATAAACACTCTAGAAATATTAAAATAGTTTATTACTTTCAAAAGAAATGAATATATTTGTTTAGAAAGAAAAATTAACCCAGAAATAGAAAAGCTGTCGTATATGATAAATAGGGTGTTTTTTTGTTTTTGTTAATTTTTCTGAACAAATACATTAATTTCTTTCGTAAATAATAAATAATTAACATGTTTCTGGAGTGTTTTTGTTCCTCTGCAATGCAATTTTTTTCTAGAACGCATGTTTTCAAACCAACTTTTGAGTGCTTATTGCGGCTCAATCATTTGAAATAACCCACTAATTTATTAGATTTCAATTCTATTCTGGTCCTTCAAAATTTATTTGTTTATTTGTTTATTTTTCTACGATACACACTGCGTCGCATACAGAGTGCTTTTGTAACTTCGGGGAAGAGGTTCTTCCGTATTTAGGAATTGGGGAGAACTATGGAATTAGAAGGAGAGTCAAAAATGTTCTCGGTAGAAGACGACACGATACACTTATTATGCTTACAGCCCGCATGCTGAAGTGTAGAGCGGCACCTGGTCTCACGTGCAAGAGACGTGGAACAAGATCACCTTTCTGCGATAACATGCACTACTCTCGCGGATCCAAAGGCCACAGTGGTTAATTAATTGATTAAATTATTATTTCGTATTTCCAAGCGCGTCAACTGCTAAGGTCATTAGTCCCGTAATCGTAGTGCATGTTTCTCCTAGGGTGGTGGCCGTGAATTTCTTTCCTGGATGGTGAGATCCGGTGGCGACCTACATGTTAGATAGCGGTTGTTCTTCCCCAACCAGGTATTTCCCACCAGGGTATTTCCCACCCGCGGAGCACTCCTCAGTCGAGACACGCTCTAAGCTCCCGACTGGTCTCCCAACTGTGTGGTACTGTAGTGCACGTACGCGTATGTGTAAAAAAGGTGTGAGGATAGGATAAGGAGGAAGGAAAGATCACGTGCGGTCCGTTTGTGGGTACTATTCCGGCATTTGCCTGGTGTTGATCGGAGAAACCTCGAAAACTATCGATCAGAGCAGCCGGTCGCTTGAATTCGTCTCGAGACAGCGGCTGAATTCATCTTAGGTACATAACTGGTGTCGAAAATCGTTCCACCGCCGCGACTCGAACCCAAGGAGAGGGATTGCAGATGTCATCGGTTGATGCGTTGAACCACCTAAGCCTGTCATAGTTGTTGACACGGCCAGAAACACTAAAAACGAACCAGTCTTACAAAAAGACGCATTTGGACGTTCGCATTTTAGCTTGGGAGCACTGTGTGTCGCCCGCCTCTCCGCGGAGGCAGGGCGTAACCGCTGGCGGCGGACGCACATCCCTGGGAATGCGCCTGTATTCCATTACCGGGCTGCGGCGATTGCAGATCGCACTTGTCATAACCTACGCTCTTTGAACGCCTCGCATGCCGCTTGCGCTGCCGCCCACCGAGTAGATTACATCGTTTCGGAGAGCGTCCTTTTTGCCTCCCTTTTTTTTTTTGTTGTTGATGTAGAAAAGCGAGTTGAACGTTCTTACACGCGTTTTAATGTCGCTCGGCGAGGGAAAGAGGTCAAAGTACGGCCAATGAGATGGCTCTGTTGTGAAGCGGGTTGAACTGAGGGAAGGGGGTAGGGTGAAAGTGTGCGTGTACACTTCCTTACCCTACTCAATCCTGTTATTTTAAATATTTTTCGGGCAAAGGGTAACATAATTGGTACATTATCTGGTGGAATGAACAGAATGCTTTATGAAGTGTTGATAGACACCACTGGTAAATGTCTATTATTTTTTCCCCCACATCTAATGACATTTTGTTTTAGTTTGTGAGCTAAATTTGTGACCGCAACTGTGCTGTATTAAAGTGTTATGGTATATTGCTGTGATTTAAAAGCGTGAAACATTATTGGCTTTACGGTTTGTCATCAAACTGACATACGCTGACATGGTTTTTACTAGGGTGTATTCGCATTAACGTCACATCCAAACAATATATTAAAAATAGTTAAGATAATAGTCCCAGAATGCTGTAAATTCAATAATGTGATGACCTTATGAACCTAATGCACCTAAACTTGGTCTTACAATGTTTTTGTTGTTTTTTTTTTGTTTTGAAATGTTCACCTTAACTATACCATCAAGTTAAATTAAAAGCTCCGCAAGAAAGTGAGCTGCAAGTTTTTTCTCAGAACTGAAAAAAGGGCAAAGTGAAAACAGGCGATGCGGCAAGAAAGATCGCTTTTCAAGATTGTAGCACGCTCTTTAAAAGAGTGTAAAAGGTTGACATCATATTTCCTCTTCCCCCTTTATGAATACGATCTATAAAATTCTATTCTTAGAATTCCTATCCTGCAAACGCAATGCGTATGATAGTGTAACTCTGAAAAACGAATTGATCCAGTTCTGAAATAATGATTGTTCTATCACTTTAATAATGTTACGCTGTGACGACGTCGTTTCATCTCAAAATATTTAAATACCCCTGGTTTCCCAAAATGTGACCGTAGTGTGTATTTGTTTCTGAAATATAACACACGAGAGCTTGTATTGTGACTGTCGTACGCATCAGACATGGAGCCCTCGATTCTCTACCACCGCCACCAATACCACTACCGGCATCGACAGCACCGCCCCGCCACCGTCTCTCCTCCTCCTCAGCCGCCGCCGTTGCCGCGGAGAGTGGCGGTGTTTGATGTGGGGTCAAGGCACGGCAAGGGATGGGAGGTCCCGGGCTCTCTGAGTGGGAAGGACACTAACCTTCCTCCCCTGCACTCCGACCTTAAATAGCTTACACCGCCTCCAACTGAATTTGTCCTGGAGAAAAATGCGGACGAAAAATGAATGGCTGGAATGAAAAAGGCTTAAACTGGCCAATAAAATCGAGGGACCAGGAAGCGTAAGGACGCAAGGCTTTGGACTCGCTTGCAGAATTAACACAAAAAAACTGTAAAAAACAGTGTGGTGTACTCTTAAGAAAAATGCAATTTGTGCGCGTTTTCTTGTGCCCTGGAACCACTACCCTAATTCATATCTATTGAAAGTCTAATAATCAATAGAAAAATGCGCGTTTCTGCGATAGTTGCATCGGTGCAGGTATGGATTATTTTTTAAGCGCTTCCAGAATTGCATGGTTGAACATGTTTTCATGACTAGCAATGTTCATAAACCGGAATTTCACCAAAGAAGTGGGATCGTGCACTATGCCATCAGAAGATGTATTGTTGCGACCGTCAATGACTATTGTAGTTATTTTCGTATTTGTCGTAGGTTTCACAGTATTTTAGTTTCGATTCGTCTAAGTCAAGGTTGTTATGCTGAACTTCAACCAAAGATTTGTCAACTTCAGTCATGTTGATTGTCCAGGGATTTACAGCGGGGATCCGTTGACTTTCTATAAAGGACCTCAAAATGTTTATTCTTTCTTTATTATGTTTATTTATTTCTTGATTATGTTGGGTAACGATGTTATTATAGCATCATTTACTGCTATTTCTATTTTGGGATCAGAATTACATTCACTCATGTGAAAAGTATACATCAAGTGTGTTTCAATTGTTCTCCTTGTATAGTATCCCCACTTAAAGGAGAGAAAAATGTGAATACCAAATGAGGGCATAGGGCGAAATTTCACATTAAATGTAACAAATGTTTACAAAATGGATAAAACGTTGTACGATATTCGTGTCGTAACATCTGCTTACATTACTCAATTGGTTACCAATCTCGATCTTATGGCCTCGTTTGGCAATTTTCCAATCTCGTATTGTAATCAGAGGCATTACGCCACTTCCATCGTAAATAACTATAATCATCTCATACGTTAAAAAAAATGACTTACTGCGGCTAGAGCATGAACGATTACTTGATGATCAAAATTCCTCACTGAGCTTAAAAAAGCGAACAGTTACTGAACCCATATTTATGTCAGGAATTAAAGAAGGGGCCATCTCATTGTGTTCTGGAAGGATCAGGAAATTCGGAACTGACGCAGATTCGTGTCTCGTACATGACGTTGGTGTGTACTTGTACGTGCGCGCGTGGAATATATATATATAAATATATATATATATATATATATATATATATATATATATATACATATAATATTTGCGCGAGTGTGTGTATGTGTGTGTGTGCGTGCGTGTGTTTTGTCTCGTAGTATCTCTCCTTCTGAAGAATCCGTGGAGACAATACAAATATCTAAAACTATAGAACTCGACAATGTAATAATTTATCAGGCGTCAGTATCAAAAGCTTACTATAAAAAATTCACATATATGCACGTTAGTTAACAAAACATTCTCAACTGATAATAAACGATTAATGGATACAGAGTATAAGTGCCAAGTAACATCTTTTCTGACGCATAACAGTTTCTGAACAATTTCAGGCTACACGAACATCAAAACGAAAAAGATATTATATTGGTTTTAACAATGCTATTTAACGCATTAGTTACCATTTAGAAAAGTGTACGGGACTATTCTACTAAAACCATAAATATGCCTGCAATGAGAGTTGTACCTCAGCTTTTCTGTCAATGACAGAATTTCTTGTTTAGGTTTTTCTTCCAGTTTCACTGAACAAATGCGGAGATAACCCCTTGCCGTGCTTCTCGACTTTGATGAGCTCTGTAGGAATTGTAGACAAGGTTGGTTCAAATAATCTTCCTTCGTTTTGTCGCTGCTATACGCTAATTTCTGCACGTGGAACACAATCAATAAAATTCAAAATTTTTACCTGATTTGCCTTTGTAAATAGTTTTTATTACGCGGAAGCTAATATTTTCATCCCAATTCTTGCTAATCATGGTCCTTGTTACCAGTATTTATAATTCATCTTGAAATGTATATGAGTTAAAGTAGAGATTCTATATCCCAGACTACACTTCTCTTAATAATATGTCACTTAGATTTTAACGATTTTTGACATTAAATAAATAAATAAATTAATTAATTAATAGAAATGATGTACCTGCTACAATCTGGTTAAAAATAAATAATACAGTACACGTTTCTTATTGCGCTGTTTTTTACAGTGCACGGAATTTGTAATTTATATTTTTGATTTGTTACTGTCTAAATGTTTGTTATTGAATTTTCATTCTCGGTATTAGAGCATTCATGTATTTCAGTTAATGATTATAAACATAATTTATGAAATTATGTAATTAATTAGAAACTTTTCAGATTCAAAAATGATTGGTCACTGGCTCATTCATGACAGTATTTTAGAGTGCTCTCTGAACTGAATCTGTACTTGTCACCAAATTCTTTTTTTCCATTTTGGTATTCCATAATGATAATTTAGTGGTTCGAAGACAAAGTTATCTATTTTTTCTCGCTACTTGCGTTGCCGGTATTTAGACTTTCAAGTTGTTTGAACCTTCATCTGAATCATCGTAGTTACATTAATTACTCTTACTCATCACTGAATCATTGGCGTGATCATTTTCAATACAGGTATTAGAGGTGTCTTTAGACACCTGTAGTACGAAAGCGTGGCTTTGCACCACGCATTACGTTAATAAGTGTTTGTTAAATTAAATGTTGGTATCTGTATTTCCAGTTCCTTTAACTATTAGAGAATGCTGACTAATCAACAGAATCGACTAAAGGCTAAAGGAATTGAAAATACAAACGTCAATATTTCATTTAGCAAACATTTATTAAAGTAGTGAATGGTGAATAAACACCCTCCACGTTCTAATGTCCACCTCAAATGACTGTAACTTTTTCACTGTCTACATCATCTTCCAGACAATTACTAACGTCTTCCTAAATATTTGCGTCTCGATCATTCACTGCTGCGAGGCGACGCCGTTTAACATATACCCAGCTGCGGTCTCTCAAACCACTCAACATTTTCTGACTGGCCTATCTGGGAAACAGTGGGACTAAAATCACCAGGAGGAATGAGATGGAATAGCTACTCCTGAAAAACGTAAAGCCGTGGAGATACTGCAGTTTTTAGAAACGGTTGCGATCTGGGAGACCGTTCCTGGATACTACGGGGTTAAATAACCAATATAAGTATGTCACTTAGAAAATATCGAAAATTCGTCAAAAAAATAATAACATAAACGTATTTGAAGAGCTGAATTTGAAAATATTAATCCATTATCTTTGTTTCAAAATCAGAAAGTTTAATCCCTCAATTTCAATGCCGGCTGTATTCGGTTCTAGAACGTCCGGTTGCTGTGCGTAAATTCAGGCTTCCCGTTTCGCTAGCGTCCGGTGGCACGCCAAACAATTAGCGCCGGACCTGCGGTGTCGTGGCAAGGCGGCGTCCGGTCGACGTCAATATTATCTATTTGTTAAATACGGAAGCAGCGATTTGACCTCATGTGACAGAAGAGTATAATGATAGTTGGAGGCGACCAGTAAAGTAACGGTCAGCGTGTAAACCTTCCAGCTGTGTGTGCTGGGATTTAACTTCCGGTCATTCCTTATAGAATACCTGAAACGAAACAGATTAGACATGATTCCTTGAAGTTCTTTCGATTTTCGTGTGTATAATATCTAATTCTTCACAAGATTCCTTATTTTCACATTATAAAATATATCTGTTATTGCTAAAAACAAGCAAAAAATAACACTGCCATAATTACACTCATCAATATTTAGTCATTTACAATTATATTTTAAATATCTTCATTTAGGGCTTTATAGAAATATGTATTTTCTTATATTTAATCCTGGGAAGCCAAAAATCCATAATCCAGAATGGAAGGGAAAGTAAACTCTTTAGTGGCCATTTTTCTATTACGAGCTGAAATTTCTCGGGCAAAATTAAATCAGCAAGTACCTAAGAACCTAGACAGCACTGGTGCAAGCCTTCATATTACAAAGAACCGCATATTGCTCTAAGTCTTACCGCCTCCGCCGCTTCCTCAAACACTTCGTTTCCGTTTTTGTTATACCCGCTGCCATCAAAACTGCCGTCTCTACCGACATCACCATCTCGCCTGTCATTACCGATACTACTGTCCTTTCCACTAGCAACGCCAACTCCACGACCACCACCTTGTCCCCGCCCTTGTCACTGCCGCCAACCCCGCCCCTGCCCTTCTCCCTTCTAATGCGAGCTCGCCCGTGTTGCCATCATTACTACCACAATCCTCCAACATCCCTGCCACGCTCTCCCCGCACTTCCTCCATCTCCACCACCTCCCTTGTCACTGCCAACGCGATTTTCTCCACGTTCACCAAGTTCTCTTGTCAGTAAAGGGTTTCCTTCGCGTAGGACCTAACAAGGGATAATAGCCGAACTCCGTTGCTGATTTGCTGGAAATACCATTTTATTACATGGGAGCAAATATTTTCTTATCAACTCTTCCCCAAAACGTTTGTTTCTACCTGTCTAACAGTACCATTCCGACCCCTGTCCCTCGTTGTTTAGGGCTTGTCCCGGCTGCGGAGGACCTTCGCTGCTGGGAGATACCTGGTTGAGGGAAGTACCCGCTAGCCCACGGTAGGTCGACGCTGGAACTCACCATACAATCGCCAACGAATTTAAACGGAACGGAAACCACTACACAGATTGGTACGGAACGGAAACCACGCCAACGGAACGGAAGACTACCGCTACCCTCGAGCACAACCATGCACTACACTTACGGCACCAATGACCCTTGTAGTTGACAGGCCCAGCATCACTAACAATCGATCTCCTGTCATCGGCCGCGGGAGGGGCATCGAAACCGTCAAGTCCGTCACCGGCACCCCTGCAACCTCCGAGCTGCACAGCCACCTACAGCCGGTGAAGCGCCGCTAAGGAATCTCACTTCCCACACTTCTCCCTGGGAGAGGGCGGGGCGGGGCGGCGCGGCGCGGGACGGGAGAAGGACGCCGGCGGCGGCGGGCCAATATCGCGTGCGAGCGTCCGCAGTCACGGCGGCGTCAAAGCAGTGAGGCGTGGGTGGGCGCGACAGTGACATGAGACGCGCAGACGGGGGCGGAGGAAGCGCGGAGAGATGCTGTGAGGCAGGGGGAAGGTGCGACGGAAGCTCAGGAAGGGGAGGAGGGCGGGCACATGGGGGAGGGGAAGCGCAGACGGAGGCGGGGCCCAACCGACGGGTAAATTCGCGGCAAGAAGGTTTCTGCGTAGAGCCGGTGTGTGGAGCGTCCCCAATGTAAGCAGAGGCAGAGGAGCCCAGCGGAGTGGAGCGAGGAGGAAGAGTGGTCTAGAGTGTGGAGGGGCAGAGAGGAGGGGGGAACAGGGGAGGACAGATAGGAGTGCGGAGGGAAGGTGCGAGGCGGAGGGGAGCTGAGGGAGAGGTTTGGCGAGGTGACGCGCGGCGAGAGTCGAAGAGGAGCCGTGCGGAGCGGAGCGGTGAGGAGAGGAGTGGAGCGGAGAAGAGCGGGTGGGAGCGACACGAGGGAGAGAGTCGCGGAGCCCGGGAATAGCGGGACGGAACGCCGCGGCATAAGAAGAGGCGGGCGTGGCGGGGGCGGGGCGATGCGACAGGAGGCGGGCGGAGCGGCGCTTCGGTTCCCGGGCGAGGCGGTGCGAAGCCTGCTTGCCGCTTGCCGCGAGGCTGCAAATTCGCTTGCGGACGGCGTCGGCTGCTCCTCCGCCTGAGCCACTCCCGCGCGGGCGGGTGGGCTGGCGGCTTGCGCTCCGGAGGTGCAAATTGCTGGTGCGACTTTGAATTCTTATTACGGGGCGGCGAGGCGGCCACGGCGCCGCGACCGAGCTCACGCCGTGCGCCTGAGCGAGCGCGTCGGGGACGGGGGACTCTAGGACTCGCTATCGCATCGTGCTCCGAAAGGATGCACAGAGATGTATACAGTAAGATTGTATGATCTAATTTTTACGAAACGTGTTTTAATATCAGTTGTGAAGTGTTTATTTTAGTGATTATGAACGCACGTTTCAATGATACGTGCAGTGACAATAATTTATTACGGTAAATAAGCATACTCTCAGTGACAGTTATTGAAAAACGTACAAATGCAAAAATTAAAACAAACAATATATACAAATATTAAAAAAGAAAAAGGGAAAACCATAAATATTAAAAGTACAAAAAACAAAAACAAAAAACCAACAAAAAAACAAATAGACACGTATAAAAATCGATGAAATGTGCGCATCTCTACTTCGTCATTTCACTTCACTGCATCTCCTATCGGAGCGTCTCACAACTTCTTATACATTATCCTATAAAAAATATTCCACACTTCTAAAGGATCTAAAGAGGTCGAAAATAATGCAATTGCCATTTAAAATGTGAAATCTCATATGACGAAGTTCCACCTAGTATAATTGTCCCCGATTGTCATCTGTCAAACATCAGTAGTCTGACATCATGAACATTGTACCAATCACTGGCAAATCTCATATGTGACTTTCTTATATGAAATTTTCCACCACATGTTGTTTGACAGAACGTAATAATCTTTGCCTCCTGTACGTGCCCTAGCTATTTGTAATATTTATTGAAACATACTTTTTAAATTTCGAGTAAATATTAGGAGTCCTTAGACATTCAGACTTAAAAGTTTGTTCATTATACCAGGTAGGTACCCTTTCTTCAAATAAAAAATGAACAGTGACCAAAATACTTACGCACTTGAGTATCGAAGAAGATGATCTTTACTACTTGGTACGTAATGTAAAAAATTAATAAAATTACGAAATATATATTATAACTGGACTAATGAAGTTACATCAATGTATTTTTGTGTTAATGCACGCAAAGAAGAAAGAAAAAGTAGTGAAAGTCAACGAATAGTGAATTTTAAGGAATTTCCAGCAAGTAGGAGGAAGAGTAAAATCGAAACATAATTGAAAAAACTTAATTATGGACACTGTGAGATCCAAGGATTTCACGTAAGAAGATTCGATTGATGAAGAGAGTGCAAAGTGATATCGAACTGCATTCAAAATGTTTGGAATTGGGAATTTGTTAATTTAATGTAAAGCTGACAAACAGCGAGCAGCACTACAGGATACATCTTCTTAATATTCTTCCCCTTTGTGCATACATTATTGCTTTTTTACAAAATAATGAATAAATACATAAATGAATGAATAAGTGAATAAGTCAAAAAATCCAATCAAACAAACAAGTAAACAAATAAATAAATTATTTGATTAATTAATTATTTAATAAGTAAATAAATTAATAGATTAGTAAATAAATAAGTAAATAAATAAAAAAATAAATAAAGTTAGCTCTTGACTCATCAATTGTAGTTTACAACGAAGCTGTGTAACTCTCTTGGGAACCCCAAAACGCATCCAACCCACCCTCCCTTGGGAAAACACCCCTCTTCCCGTGGGGATAAGCACCTGCAAACCGCAGATGCAACACTGGAAAGCCCTCTCCAAGGACGTGGCGCGCGGCTGAGTGTTCAGCTTAGGACATACGGCGTCTTGGAACTTGCCTACGATCGAATACAACGGCAAGTGGTTTCATGACTTGCAACAGTGGGCCATTGACCCGAATTGCTCTGTTGTGCGGAAGCAATTTTCTAACCTGACGGCCTTCGAGATAATCAATTTTTTGGTTATTTCTATCTGCCCTCATCTAGAATAGCAGTCACCGAATACCATGTAGCATGAGTACTTGATTAAATGAGATATTAACCTATTGTTGGCGTCCACTTGATCTAATTTGAACAATAAAAACTATTTTATCAACATTGCATGAGCAACAAAATACAAGGCATTTGTTTTGTTAATTTTTTTTAATATTCACTTTTATATTACGGTTCTGGTTCTATTTCATACTACGAGTATTTAATTTTTCCTATTGCATATCAGACACTTGAAAACTGTCTTATTACATGACCGAAACGCCGTAATCTAAATTTTTGTGACGTATAATGTGTTATTTTTTTCTGTCAATAAATAATGATTCTTTAAACTAATTACTTTAAAATACTATGAAATATGTAAATGCAATATCTTATTATAACATAATATGTGTTGTATACTTAACAAATTTTGTATATAGAAATACATTTATATTTAGGCAATAATTTTACAGTGTTCGCAGTTTATAGTGTTCGGAGTTCGTGATGCAATCGGTAATTATGATAAGACACGAGTTGCATTCTTGGTTCCCAGCTCCCACGTGGCTCCAAGTCACTCCTCGGGAATCGAAGGGTGTGTGCGAGAGTAGGGCGTGGTCGGTGCGGAGGAAGGCTACGCGGAGGCGAGCGAGCGCAGCGCAGGTGAAGTTGGGCGGAAAGGGCTAGCGGTGGGTGGGGTGGAGGCGTGCGTCGCTTCAGGGTGTCTAGCCGCTCCCACAGGGAATATGCATGAGTGCCCCG
>BOPP01000098.1:205597-233640 GCA_017312745.1 Gryllus bimaculatus
GCACCCCCTTCCGCTGCTATCGCCAACCCCAACACTGCCTGCCGCTCAGGATCTTTCCCATCCCCGCTGCCGCCTCCTCCACCCGTGTCACCACCTCTCCGACCTCCGCTCCCGCCTCCGCCTGCGCCTCCACGCGCCAAGAAGCGGCTTTGCATAAGCGGGCTCACTGCTTAATTTTGACTCCAATTTGTACTTGTGCCGGGCGTGCACTCCGTCGCGCCTCCCCGCGCGGGGCACTCAGCGCAGAAAATTGGTTTGCAACATCTCTCCGGGGCTGCGTTTGACACCACATGAGAGCTTATTAAATGTGCACCCTTTCAATGGAAAATTGTGTCTTTTACGTATGAATGAATTTACACTGGGGATTACATCGCATTTGCAAACGGAATTGTAAGTCAAGAGAATTTCTAAAGTGTACAACTGAAATGGTAGGAGTTAAATAATTGTTAACTGCAGTATATACTAATTATGATAGTTACGTAAGTAGTATAGGGAAAGAAAAAATTAACTTACGATGCTCAACCCTCTCATAATTTTTTCCCCTTTATTCGACGAATTTTGGTGACACTTTTCTAGTTAGGAAGTCAAGACATCGAAACTTTTATACTCAGTACTTACTATATTAACCCTCTAGAATGGCTCATGGGCAGCGTTATAGCGTCTCGTGGAGTAATTCTGGGTTCGATTCTTGCTGGAGGTAAAATTATACTTGCAGCTTTGCAGTAAAATTGTATCCGTTTTTGTAACTGTGTAAGGAAGAAAAAGCTCAGACAGACTCAGTGAAGTTTGCTAGTTACAATGAAGGGAATATGTCTTGTTCGCTACATGTCTCTCTTACCCACCCAAGCACGGCAATTAAACTAGGCTCAGGCACGAGGGACACCGATAGCTACCCGGCAACGACGGACAATCGACGCAAAATGCCAAATGCATGCATGCTTCATTACTTCTCTTGGTTGATTTCATTGATGCCTTGGACCAATAAGCATTGCATAACTCAATTCCTCTCGCTTTGCTGTTTGAAAGGTCATAACTCTGATACCCTTTAATTCGTGTTTATCTGAATGGTTCTTTTAATACTGAATGCAATTTGAATGGTATTTATTTCATTGAATGATAATTTCGTTTACATTTTAGATCTAACCAGATACATTTGATTTCCTCACAGTTTATTTCAATTGAAAATAACCAAAATTATTTAAAAGTCATTCAGAATATTTCAATATGTGGTAAACACACGTTCTTTGAAAAATATACGACACATTTTTTTAACCGCTATCCGAAGAGGCACCCACTTTCAAGGCACCCTTTTTAAATATACCAACGTCATTAAGAAAAATATTTTAACCTTTCACAGAAAATGAATAGAAAATTAAAAATTGAGGATTTAAGAAAAAGTTAGATTAACGTGCAAAAATATATCAACGCTATAAAAGTTATGTAAACGTTATAAACGTTTCGGGACCGCCTTGGTGATGTTTAAGAGGTGCAACCGAAACGACGAGAAAACCTGATCAAATAGTAAATCAAATAGGAAGCCTGATCAAATAGGACCTGACCAGACAAAAATCGAAAATGTGGTTAGAAAGAGTTTTCATAAAATAAAGCGATCATACAATGAATGTTTTTGTGAAATAACATATATTTGCACTTTTAAATCAACCAATGAAATTAAAATTTTAAATCATAGTTATATATCTGAGCAATTTTAAATCTTAGTTATAAATACATTACTGCAAAAAGCTTTAAAAAAAGAAAACCAGCTGACCGTAAAAGAAGACTTGTCGGGAACAGGGGTGAATAACGGTCGAGAAAGAGAAAGCAGTACGAAAGTTGCACTGCTCTTAGCCTACTGCGGCAAAATGAGCTGCTTGTGAATCCCCTTCTAGGACATCCTCTTTCTCCACCTCCCTTCCGCGCATCCACCTTTTCATTTTCCTATATTCCTCTGCTGTCTTCCCTTTGTTCATCTTCTCACTTTGTATGCCGCGTTATACAACAAATTTCAGTGAAATAATCTGACGGACATGAATGTCAGGACATCGAATGTGTTATAACTACCTCTGTGTCTTTTAAGGCTTTTAACGAAATTCTAATTTTCCAAAGAGTTTATAGAGTGATATTACGGAACAACAACAACAACAACAACAACAATAATAATAATAATAATAATAATAATAATAATAATAAAGAAGCATTATTACTGGTGGATTTATACGTAAGTAGTTTTTCTTCTCTCCTGTAAATTATACTGAAAAGACCTCCGTAATCTTTTCCACCATAGTCTCATCTTTTTCTCTTTCTCCTCTCCCCCTTCTCCTTCCTCTTCATGTCCATTTATCCTTCCTCATCCCCAACTCATTCATGCATACCTCAGGGGCGTTTTCCGACCATTCTACTCAGCACCCTCCTACGTCCTCGTTCTCCCCGCCCCTCCTTTTGCTTTCTCCGGTCCGCCTTCGCTGGCCTGCGTCGCTGCTCACCGCGACGCAACTCAAAAATATTTGGCGGAAAAAGTTTCCGCGACGGAACAAAAAACTCTCGTATCGCTCGCGGTTGGAAGCGGAGGGTGCGGATGCCGCCTCACATTCCGGAGCCCACGAAGAGGCTCGCGGCTCGCTTGTTGGATGCTTGTTTGTAGGTTGGTTGCTGTTTGGTTGCTAGTCGGTTGCCGATTGGTGTTCGGTTGCTGGTCGTTTACTGACCAGTTGTTGTCCGTTTCTAGACTGGTTACTGTTCGGTTGCCTTTCGGCTGCAGTCCACCCGCTGTTCGGTTGCTGCCCGATTACTTCCAGGTGGTTGACTTGTTGGTGATTTGTTGGAGGCTATAGGATATCACATCTAGTTTGCCGAGTTTGTTTGGAAATTTTTTTTTTCAAATTACTATTGCCTATAATTTTGCTAAATTCATGGAAAAAACGTTTATTATTTTCTACTTGAGAAACATGCGTAACATGTTGTGCGCAACATGCGCAACAACTTCTTGAGCAACAAGTTCTTATTGCTGCTATATACTTGTTGAGTTCAGAGGGTTGTGCGAATATTTTCCATCGTATGGTTATTTTCAAATTAAACCGTCAGCTGCGTTAAAACATTATTCATTGCTGCAAAGCGAGGATTTGTAATGTACTCAATTCATTTCTAAATTTCTCTATGTAACTTACCTTAGATCTCAATGACTTGAGCACTAGTTTATGAAATTTTTCTGTAGCTCACATCGTATTAAATGTGTATCAGTTGGCAGTAATACAGCCCAAATTAGCTTTATCTTTACTTAATTATTCTTTCTATCCGTCAATTTGTTCTCCGTGATCTAAATGATGTGATATTGCTTATCTAAACTCTAGGGTGAAAAAATATTAGCCTTCTGACCATTCTTATGACGTTACTTTTTTGTTAGAGCCGGGCAGTACGATTATAATCGTGCGCATTTTCCCGTTCCTCCGCTTCAATTTTGTTTGTTGAAATTTGGTATTACTAATCCAGATACGCAGAATGAATTCCTACGGTGTTTGATTGACATTGATGAAATGAAAATTCATACTGCACATATTGTCGTATTCGGCGCATACTTCCACGCTTGGACGCATCGCGTACCCCCAGATGGTTTGTTTTGTTGCAACCTGCAAATACAATATGTGCAATTTGCCAACTGGGCATTAAATTTCATGCATTCATATTACATTACGTACTTTGAATATTTCTATCGCACTACCGCCAATGAATGCAATATGTTATTGGGCTTAATTGCGATAGCCACTTGGCTATTTATTGTGCTCCATTGTAATGACGTAAACGGTAATTGTTGATGAAATAAGTGTGATGTTTAAACATTGTCGATTATAATGGGAATTCTCATTGCGATTGAGGGTAAGAATAGCTTTGATAATGTATTTTCAATAGTGTACCTCACGTTGTGGGAGTGACGTTGATAGTTTGATTTGCTAAAAGGGAACAATAGGGAAAGATGATGTATGTTTCTCCAGATGCTATTTTTTCATTTACATGCTCATTAGAGAGAGATTTAACTCCTGTTTCGGAGAATGCGTAGTGAAACTTTATCATGTAGAAGGACATACTAATTCGTGTAACATTATTAATGCCCCAATATTTTGATTGCACATCCACGCGCGCACCAGGAAGATATGCGTTTCGATGTTATCTACGTAACAAAATTATCACTCCAAATAACTTATTTTTGAAACCTTAAATGTGTACTCTCTCATATCCTTTCTTATATTGGACTTCCGTTGAAAACGCCATATGTAAGTAAATTATTGCACTAAATAGAGCATTTATTCAACCCACCACTTTAAAAATCACGTGTAATTAGCACTTTCTAGCCAAATTCAATTTTTTTCACTTCCCCAGTATATCTTCTTTCATTGATTAATCAAACTTGAGCTGATTTTATTTTGTTTTTTCTCCCAAATCTGTGAAATAATTTACTCTTATCGAGAGACAGAAAAACTCAATGGCAATTTCATACAATCAAATATTCCCTCATAAATAATGACAATAGTTATTATCTTACAATAGTTATTATCTTTTTATTCCAAACAACAAAATATGACACTTCTATATTTATTTTATGTTGTTGTGATTTATTTTTATTGGTAGGGGAAACTGGTAGTTTCCAAAATATTAGCCTACCCAGTGTTTACTACATATCTGTGTAAATATTGGATTGTTGGCCAGGCGAGTTAGTCTTACGTCTGTAGTCTGTAAATCGTTTGAAAAATGTTTGTCTAATTAAATTAGATATAAATTGGATTAGACATGTTTTTATAAATGACTTTTCTTGTGAAAATCAGATTATTTTCTTTACTCAAGTCTTGTATGTTGTATTTGATTTAGTGGGAAGAGTGAATGCAATTGTTATAGATTTTGCTAAAGCGTTTTATTTAATGTCGCATGATATACTGATATTGAAACTCATTGATGGTAAAATTGACAGGCATGGATAAGTGAATACCTCCGCGATAGTAATCAAAAACTTCGAATTGCACAGCATTTATCGGAAATGGGCTTAACCTCACGAGTCCCAATGTAGTTCTGAATTACATTTAAAAATGCACTCTTTGGTGAGTAGGTTTGAATAAATTCAATTTCATTTCTTTCCAACCCAATTTTAATAAATTGTTTGTTAGAAAAAATATGTAATGAAATATTATTGCTTCCGAATGTCAAACACACTTAAGACATTTATGTTAATAAGTTAATAGGATTTAGTTGGTTATGTATTGACCCTTACATCGTCTCCTGAATCAGCAGACTTGCCAGTTATTTCCGCTTGGCTGTAGTTTTTACTAGCACGCGGTCGCAACTGGCAGTCTGAAGATGCAGTAAACATCGACGTATAGCGTCTTTTATAAAATATTTCAAAACTTGGAAAAAAGTTTGTATCATTATTTTATACATTCATTGAAAGTATTAAAAAATTTTCACATTTTTTTTTCGAGATGAATGCTGTAGATTAAATGATGTATCTAGAAAACACACTTCTTGCGATGAGGTCCCTTCACAATATTGTAAATGTGGCGAGTTGTTTACGGTGTAAATGAATATTGTTTTTAATATGTCATCATAAGAGATAATCAACAAATGGCAAATGTACTTCGAAATATTGTAAGTTGTAATGGAAACTGAAGTTTTACACGGTTATTATTCCGTTTGTTCTTGAAAGCATACATTTTTTGAAACATTGGAGAAATACTACTTCAGAGCCTTAAAACATGCATGTCAAACTGCGCCTTGCCCCTAGTACCCCCCCTCCTTTTGGGACCGTGGCCGGCCGTTCGGCGAGCTCGAGAAACTTCCCCTCTCACCGTTCGCATTTCCCCTCCAAATCTAGAAACGGGTGTGTACTCCCAAGCTGAATTGGGAAATACAAGAACAAATTCTTGTGGAAGTAAAACGAAGAAATGTGGCTTGCTAAGAAAATATTCTTGCCGAGATTTGAATTTGTTTTTTTTTTAATTTTACTACGTATTACTATATTACACGTTTATTTTCTTTTAAAATTCTGCCCCGTCTGCACTCATTTTTGCCAAGACACACATTTTGAATGGACTCTAGGAAGCTGTATACCTTGCTTGTGAGCTGTAACTACATTAGGAAATACAATAAAGCAGAGACGAGCACTGTTTTCCCTCTCAGGCAATGCACACGTACCCCTACCGCGGCGGGCACGTCCCTTTTAAGATCACTATTGCGGCTGCATGCGAAGCAATTTGCGAGCGGAAACGACGATGGCAGCTCGACAAGTGAACAACAAGGGGCAGAAGAATGATTATATACGGTTTTCAGGGAAGAAAATAATTAAACTTAGAAAAAGTGCTAATTAAATAGAAAATATACGAATTCGTAATAAAAAAAAAGTGTCATACTAGATGTTAACGTGGCGATGAAGGTCACATAAGTTCAAGCACTTTTCGCTGATTTTTCTCTTTTTTAATCCTTTTTTTTGGTTCATTTCCATTTCTTACACTAACACAGGGCTAAAAGTGAATATAATATTATTCACTTTCTTAATCCTAACAAAAATACACTTATTTTGTATACCACGCCAAAAGACTTTCTTCCCCACTTTATTTTAATACTACGAAACTCGGTCACGGCAAATACGCAATTGTACTGTGCGATAATAATAATAATAATAATAATAATAATAATAATAATGATGATGATGATGATGATGATGATAATCATAGTAATAATAATCATCATCATCATAAAAATCATCATCATAATAATAATCATAATCATAATCATAATCATAATAATCCATTTAAATTGTTCAAAGCAATGGCCATCTCCATCAGAAAGTAATCCGGGTCACCTGATTTACATCCAGTTGCCGACAGCCCATGTAAAGCATCCCCCACACACACCCACACACACCAGCTCACGACGCAACTCCCAGCCTTTTTCCAAATGCCTGTGCGAAAGCCCTTTCGAGTGTTCGGATGTAACTATCCGGAAGCACCGCTCTGAAGTAACATAATCACTACGCTTTTAACTCGCTTTTCTGGAAGGGATTCTTTTACAGAAAAAATGGATGTGTTAGTGTTCATGAAATTCAGCATATAAACTCGGATAATTCATATAATCTGGGAGGTTTGTTTGTAACTAGAGCATCCGGACACTGTAGATTTCTTTACAACTTTCGTAAGCAACAGCTAAATTCCATAGTGGTGTTTAGAAAAATGAAAATGTATGTCGATGTCCCCTGTACATTGAAATACATTATAGAAATGTTTTCATTAAATTGATACTGATGTGCTTTGGTTAATTGCTAAATTTCCGCTCTGATCGGTAGCTTCTGATGGTTTCTCCGATCAATACCGGGCTTCGAACCAAGGACAGGCAACGAACCGCGCGCGATCATTCGAGTCCCTCCCCGTCATTTTAACTATAAGTAGCTGAAAGATGAGTAAAAGTTTAACATAAATAAATAAAAATAAATTTTAAAAATCGCCAGATTAGCAATGTTTGAAAAATAGTCATTTTCGTTTCTGAGTTATAGAACACCTATTTGCATGGGTACACGAATTGCAAGTATGATTTTTCTGCATTGCTAACAAAATAGCAACTCGCCCGTACCTCTACTCTTACCATTACAAGCAAAAGAAGAGTTCAACGAAACGTGCGCATAATGAAGATACATGTACGTCCAGAAGCAAAATAAGGATTCATCTCAGCATATGCTCAATGTATCAGGGAAACTGGACAAAAACCTGATCGAGATAGGGGCCATTGACCCGGAAGCTGAAGTACATTATTTGTTACAAACATATTAAGTCTTTTAAAAGCATTATACAATAAAAATGTAAACTAATTCATTATATATCACTGTTAATAAACATTATTTTTCTTTTTGATAATCAGTATAGTCTCTAATTGTATAGAAACAGTTATGCAAAAGAAAATATTTTACTTTTAACTTAAATTTGTTAATCGAATTCAATTGTTTAATGTCATCTGGCAGTGGGTTGTAAAGTAACGTACATGTATTTTATGTGGATTTGTGATAGTGAGCTGTTGATACTGACACTTGATGAATGTGACTTTTACGACGTGTGTTGTAATTATAAATATTAGTATTGCATGAAAATATGTTCCCACCGTTAAGTAAGTCACTTCTGACAAATATTACAGATTCGTAAATATAAAGGCAACGCAGTGGTAAATTTCCAAACTCAACGAATAGAGGCTTGCAAGGGTAACGCGGATGGCATTTTTTCATTGGTCGAATAATTTTCTTTTAATTTTCTTTTTCATCGCCACTTCCCGAGATCATTGCTACATCCCGACCAAAAACATGCACTATACTTACGGGACGGGTGACCGTAGTAGTTGACGTGCCTGGAGTTACTAAAATGCAAACAACGTAAGTATTTGGGCGGTGGTAAGGGGTCGCGCGGTAAGTATGCAGTTTCAGAATTTTTTTATGACTCCCACATATGATGGTTTTGTGCATTAACCTGTTTCATGCACTTGCACAAACCTGTTTTATGCCGTTTATTTCCGTACAAAAGTGTGGTAGTCTAAGTCTCACTGCAAATTATCTTTGTCGTCTCTGATTCAAAACACGATAAATTATATTTCACCTGCAAACTCGTACATTTCAAGCGACATTTATTGTCAACTCATTCACGAAAGCGAGACGCGCTAGTAGAGATAAAATGACACTTCACTGCGGAATTCCGGATCTAACCTTTTCGGACGTTGGTAATGCCTTCCGAATTTGATCTTCCGTTTCCTGTCAAGGAGCAATTCAGTTTATCCACGTCATTACCCTAATGTCTAATTAACTTTTTACATCTAATCTTGTGGGACATCATAGAAGGCTTGACATCGAAACCTAGTAATTGTATCTTTCTAAATATTCTGTTGTAAGCAGACATAATAGCCAATTCGCTTTAACAATATGATGTTATTTATTCCTCTTCAAAATTATCTCCTCAAAGTGTTATTTAAGAACAATATTAAGAAGATTATAAACCACATTTGTGTAAATTTTACTAGTGATGTGTTTCGAAAATTATCATTTCAGATAATATAAAATATAGAATCGAATGACTTTCAAATAATATCGTTCATTGAACATTTTCGAATTTTCATGGAATAGAAAATGTTTGTCGGAAGCGTTTTAGTGCACTAAACAAATGATATAAAAAGAGAGCCTCAGGCGAATTGATGATATTTATAAATTTTTCAATTATTCGTTTGGAGTGGAAAATCAAAATGCAATTAATATTATGTTAAAGCTTCAGGGACTCGAATAGATTAATTGTTCACAGAGTTTTGAAAATGCATTTGTGACCCTTTGCGTCGAAAAAGCCTAGAAATCATATTTGATTTCTGAAACATTTATGGTTCAACAATTCGCTGAATATACTGGACATTTTGAAAATGTTTCTCGCTCCAAAGTACAGGTAATAGTTCGAAAAGTACCATTTATTAAATGTAAAAATTTAAAACTATTTGTAAAAACCGCACGTTTAAAGTTTTCATTAGTAACATTCATTAAGATAACATAATGAATATAAAGTTTGATGATCGTCTAATTTCACCAGATCCCAAAACTTTTTTTATTTTCGTCGATTTAAGATCTGTAACCAGTCTTTTTCTAATTTTATTTGGGGGAAGGGATATTTTATTTTGGTAACTTCAAAGGTTTCTATTATTAACAACGTATCAAAGGCCACCATTGTTCACAGAAATCTTTCAATTAGTCAACTGTATGTTGCGTTTCAATTACTTGATTCTGCATCTATCTGTATGAACTATCTATCATTTATACATATCAGATCTCCAATGATTTTATTGTATAAAATGTATTATCAAAAGTAACCTAGATGATAATTGTAGTTTATTTTAAAGGACCGGAAAACTATCTAATATTTTTAAAAGAGACCTCCATGCAAGACATTTTGTATTACTATTATATTTATTCTCCCGAGAAACCTCCCACAATCATGAAAGCCCCCAAACAAAATCAATTTAAGAAACCTACTCGGTTTTACTGTATATTGAAAATTCAATTTCCATGATGATCAATCCCCTAATTTACTGGTCCGACTGAGTTTAGCTCAGGGCCAGCATGGCCGCTCTCTCTGCAGCATTTCTGAACAGTATTTCCTAGTATTCGACTCTGACTTTGGATGATTTTCGACGCTAGCAAAATAGGTCGACTTCAGCTGCTGCCTGGAGAATTCCTACCTACGGCTGTTCTAATCGTTAGGATTCCGTGATTTCTTTTGTCAATACCAAGCAAAAGGCGGAGCAGTTCCTTAAGAACCTGGCGATGCTTCACACACGTACACACGCTTAAATTCACTGTACTGTCATACATGTCGAGAGATCAATAGAGAGTTTCGAATTTGTCCCGTTTCGGGTGGTGCCTCGATGGTAGAGATACCTGGTGGTGAGCCTTGCAAGTCGATGTCTAGGTCGTCGCCGGATCTCACATTCTAGGTTTGAACATCACTACCGTCGCTATACAACACGCATTACACTTATGGGACTCGTGACATTGCCGTTCACGCGCTCGGAAACAAAAAATAAATAATTAACTATACTCATGGATAGTGTAAAAAGTATAATATAGGGATGTAATGCTCATGCCCCAGACACTTTGTCTCTTTCATCTTTATTTCCGGATTTGGATTCAAATAAGAATGTGAAATGTGCGTTTAGTTAAAAATAAAAATAGTAATTAATTATTATCTTCTTAATAACTTAGGCTTGCCGTAACTCGTAAATAATACTGCACTTAGTTTCCTTTTTACCACACACACAATACCTTACATTCTCTTCATTTTCAATGTTAAACTCAAATATTGAATTCGATAAGTGACTACACTCAAAATCCGGTGAGTACAAAAATCCGTGACGCGTCGTGTGGATTACTAATCGGTCGCTATACGAAATGAATAATCCTCTACGCATTATGTATAAACACACTGGATCAATCACCGATTCATACATTAATTTCGGCAATTAATAATTGTAATAACGCAATTTCCAGAACGCCTTGGGATAAAATAATTTGTCCAGGTCGTGCAATATTTTGTAGTTTCACACCTATAGGAAAGACCTGACCTATAATTTTGAATAGATAAATACTCACGGCAAGTCGTATTGCTCCTACGTCTTCGAGTAAAAAATGTTCGCCATCGGTGTTTACGTGTATCGTTTTAATATAAGTTCTCTTTCAGTACCTTTTGTTAACGAGTATCTTTTTCGCAACTCTGTTGTTCACGTTTTTTCATGTGTCGTTCTGAAATATCAACGCATTCAGTGCACGGAGAAACACACGGATAATGTCAACTATGTTTTTCTATGGTACAAACTCTTCCATTTTCCGTTATCTTTTTTGTCATTTTTATCGCATCGCTGACATAATTTCCATGAATGTAGATTTTTGCTTTTTCGCCTTAACTTCGTTACTAGTATTGTAAACGTTCGGCTGAAAACGATGAAAAAATTGTATTGCACAGCCCCTGTGATGAAAAAGTGGATACATCATATTGCAATGTGTAGAAAAATACTTCCTTTAACACAATGTGTAACACAATCCATGTTTTCTGGGCTCTGGAGACCAAAAAAAAATTGAAAACAAATTATCAGTGTGTGTGGCTGTCGATAGCTTTAGGAAATTTGCCATGCACTGCCATTTTTTGGCTTTCTTCCATATCTTCCATAGTCATTTTTGGTGTTGCCATTGCGGTTGCAGTTGCAGTGCATTATGCCCATCATTATCTGGGACAGACATTTTCATTAGTCAACTTCAAAAGAGAGACACTATCGCCTCATTTTTCATTCTTGGGGTTTGCAGCCTTTAAGTACTTACTTGGCTGTCCGGGTGACGCCGCGTCCATGGCGAAGGTGCATTCGCCATGGACGCGGCGTCACCAGGACGGCCAAGTAAATACTGACTCCAGCCGCGGAAACCTAGTCTTTAAGTAGTTAACAGCCCCCTCTCCTTTCTCTTCAGAGTAAGGACAACCTCTTGACAGAGAAGTTTGTATAAGGCAGCGGAATTTTGTTAGTAGCCTCCTAGTTAGCCTATCTGGTCTGCACATGATCCTTTGGGAATTCCGAAGGAATAGGAAAGTGGGTACTGCCATGAGTTGATTACAATGTCTCGGTTTTTACTTTCTCACCTACTAAGTACTTAAGTAAAGAGAAAGTATTACAATGCTGCAACGGAATGAAGCGATTTTTCGTCAATAAAACCTGTATTGTTGGGCATCGAAAGTGGATAAATCTTTTCGTTGTATGTAGGAGTTGAAATTATTTCATCTAACACGTTGTTTAGTGATAATCCACGTTTTGTGATCCTTGATACCAAAGAATTACCTCACCCTAATGCGAACGATTTTAAATACTAGTTCAGTAATTCCTTTTGCCATCGTAGCTCTATGGTTCAGTTCTGAATGACAGCTGATGTGTAACAGATGTTCATGCCTTCTGAAAAATTCAGAAAACTGAAAGATACACCTTTGGTTTTTAGTTACAGTTTGCAGTGAATTTGCTTAAACCGATTCTAATTCCCAACGAAGGAAATACAATATGTTTTAGACATTTTTTCATGATATTAATCTATGATTTCGAACGTAACAAAAGACGGTTTTAGTTTGCAAAATTTTAACATGAAGTCGTAGGCTTCCGCGGCCAGTCATGTGCGTGATCTTGGCTGTCCGGGTGACTATTTTCAGCAGACCACCGTGGAGAATTGTAGATCTAATGTATTATGTGTGAAATGTTTCGTTAGGAAGGCGAAACAAGTTTCGGTGACAAGAAATATCATATATCTGATAAGTAGGGATGAGACTGCTAGTGGGAAGCTTATGAGGCTAATGTGATGTAGTTTAGTGTTCCACTGTATCTGTCGTAATTTCTATCGCTGCGTAAAATATATCTCAATCACAGAATTTTGTAAATGTATTTTTTCCTACTTCAACAACGTGATTACAGTCAGTTAGAACAGATGATTTAGATAATACGTGACGAGCTTAGTGAAGCAAGTATTAATGATTCATTTGTTAAAACATCTGAGAGCATCATTGTGGAAATTAGATGAACATGTATCATTAAAACAGTGTCCTTTAAAAAATCGTTTGTTTTGTAACACATATTTGTCTTCTTTCGTTGTTACTTTCAGTATATGTGGGAATATGTGGGGAAACATCATTATTTTATGCTGCTGGAGAGAACTGTGGTGTTTTTAGCTTCGGTATTACATTATCACACTGTACATCTTTCTGTGACATATTTATATCCCAAAAATGTAAGCTGTAGATTTATATCTGTTCACACGAGTACCGTATTTTACCCTATCCGTAACTGTCTCAGTGTGACTGTAAGCTAACATGACGAATGTAATATACTACTGCAACCGCAGATCCTGCAAACAAATAGAAAGGGGTAAATCTGTTGAAGTATTGACGCCAGGTATAGACATTCAGGTTCCCCTCAGAAGTGAACAGTAGGGGCCCCTAATTTACCCATAGTATTTTATCCTTAAACACAACGGGGATGCTTTAAATACGAGAGGAAGTTATCTGATTAGCGAAGAAACGACAAAATTATTATTCTTGAGTAGGCAAAGTATTTTTATCTTAATATGCATTATTTTTCATTTGCTATTAGGCAAATAATCGTATTAAACATGGAGCGGCCGTGATAACACATACCTATGCGGAGACCTTGCAACAATGGCTGGTACGTAGGATAGGCATAGTAGGTTTCCTACATAAAATGAGAAAGAATATGTGTGATTTAGTAATTATATATATGATAGAAATTAAAGAAATATAATTATATGATAGAAAATGGTATTGCGAAGAAATAAAAATGCTGTGCCAAAAGAGAGATGAAGTATGCCAAATAGCTAAAGTAACGCGAGAACCAGACAAATGGGAAGAGTACAAGAAGATAAGAAATATTGTAGTTAAATTAATGGAGAAAAAGAAAGTAGAATATTGTAACAATACTATTGAAGGAAACAAAAATAATAGTAAAGAGTTATGGAAGGTAGTTAAGAACTTAAACTGGAGGTAACTTTCATAAAATGTAATAATATTATCACAGAAGACATGGCATTCAAAGCTCTAAGGCACTTAAATGCCAAGGAGAAAGATACAGCAAAACATATCTGTTATATCGGAGAATGGTTGGAGCTCTATCAGAAGTTATGATCAACAAATGTAGACGATGACATAGATAAAAATCTAAGTAGCTATGACATTTATGAAGTAGATTAAATATCCAAATAAGAGCCAGATAATGCCTACAAAAAATTTTAAAAAATCGAAAAACTGCGGGTCCTGACAATATAAGTACAGAATTTTTCAAACATGGAGGAAGTTACCTCATTGAAAGAATGTCTATATTTGTTAATAAATGTTGGAGAAAAAAGGAAAATCCCTGAAGATTGGAAATATGCCAATTAGCGGCTACAGAGGAATTAGCCTTCTAAATAAGGGTATAAAGTATATAGTAAAATTCTAAGTGAAAGATTAAAAAATATCTCAGAAGTTCTATAATTCGAAGAACAAAGTGGCGTCAGAAAACCAGTGTCTTGCACTGACGATGCTTTCACTATTAAAAAATTATCAAAAAAGAAGGGAATTTAATTTAGAGATGCACTTAGCCTTTATAGACTATGTCAAAGCTATCGGTAGTGCTAAGAAACAAACTATGAAACATGTATAAAATAGATTAACCTATCCATTTGATACAGACAACCCGACAAGAATATGAAAACAATAAAGCAATCAAAGGGAGATAAAATAAAATAAAGGAAAATGTTTGCTGAAACATTTTATAAATCAAGGCGTAAGACAAGATTGCAGCTTATCACCGACATTATTTAATATTTATCTCAATGATATGATACGTAAATGGCAATCTAATGTTCCACAAGGCATCCTACCCTCAAATAATATCTCAATTAACACCTTGCCGTTCGTGGATGACCAGATATTCATTCCTTCCAAAGAATCGGATATGAATATAACATGAAAATATCCGTTCCAGAAACTAAAACTATGGCATTCCATGGTAAATATCGTATCAAAACTAAGAACGTCGTGGATGGACACATTCGGGAAAAAGTAAGAACATTAAATTCCTTGGGTTGTAATATTTCTTATGAGAGAGATGAAGATGTAGATAACAAATTTCATAAATTTTAAGGAATTTGTGCATGTATTAAAAAATACCTCAAAAATAAAAGAAAAAAAGAAACTTAAATAAAATTCTGTAAAATAATGGGAATACCAGCACTTCTGTATGGCTCAGAATTATGGGTTTCTCGTAAGAAAGGCATGCAGCTGAAATGAGTTTCCTGACAAGTGTTGAAGGCTGCAGTAGACTCGATAGAAGAAGAAATACTGACATACGAAGTAAACTCAATATCTTATCACTAACCACTCGTGTAGAAGAAAATAAAACGAAATGGAAAGAACTCCTAGAAAGAATGACCGATGGAAGATTCCCAAGACAAGCAAAGATATATAGACCCCGAGGAAGAAGAGATCCAGGTGGCCCAAGAAGAAGATGGACCGAGTAGCCGGAACAGGCATCGCCCTAATCCTTGAAGGCAAAAGAAGAAGAAGAAAAAGACGAAGAAGAAATTAGCGTAGACTAGATGCTCCACAGGGGCAGTTTTGGGTCCAATATTGTTTATAATTTACATTAATGATTTAATCAAGTGTACGAAAAACATATTTAAGAATGATTGTAAAATTCAATTGTTTACTGACGGCACCTTATTGTATGCAATTGGAGAGACAGAGTTGAATTGAGTTTAATCTGCAAAATGTATTTACTGCAATACAAGAATGGATAATGGTAAATAAATTAATATTGAATGTTGTAAAGACTAAATTTCTGATGAAAAAAACGAAACAACATTTTTGTAACGAATATTAAATATGGCCAGTTATTTATAACTTATTATAATCATTGATTTTATTTTTTTATTTTTTGCCCTTTCTATGTTTAGTATTTTGTTTCATGGCCATACCCACTATCAGCATTAGGCTTTAGCCGTCTGCCGAGTTTGCCTCGAAGTTCACCGCTGATTGTCGTCATACATGTTTTTACCAACTTATTTCTTTGTTTCAGGTATTCTCGACAACTTGTGCACGAATTTCATCGGCCATAACGTTGCGGCCATCCTGTTCCTCACCAACTACGAAAACTACGGTCGGAGCACTGCTTCCGCGCAGTACTTCTTGCAGTTAGCGGGCTACCTCGGCATCCCCGTCATCGCCTGGAACGCAGATAACTCCGGTCTTGAACGGGTGAGTGAAATACAGCATGTTCTATTCCCTTGTTTTTTATATATTATAAAGGATTTTGTACTGATATTTTTCTGTACGAATAGAATTGTATCTATTGAAATATGGCTGCATACCAGGTGCCAGAACGTGACATGTCAAATACATGGCACTCAATTGTTGAGGTCGCAAATTTGTTAGTATAGTATTAGGAAAGAGTTTAGGGTTCGTCTTTCGAATCGAAATCTACGAAAAGTCAAGTACTTGTTTACTAATAACAGAGAGCATATGTTCTTGTCGAAATATACCTTAATAAAAAAAATAAAAAGAAAAGGACTTTAATTTGTCGAACTCTCATCCAATCTCGAAAGTGTTAAAAAATATTACTCCTGCATGCTATATTTACACTAATCATTATGAGCAATCAAGCTGTAAAAAATATACAAGCAAGCAAACAATATTCAAAATCACAAATACACAATCGTGTTCGGAAAAAAAAGAAGAAAAAGAAAAATCACTATTAAAGCCTTGAAATGTTTTCTGTGGCACAAACTTGTTTCAGAAAAGAACAAAGAATTTCTTTTAAATAATTGAAGTTTCTAATGAATTGATAACTCCAAGTTAGTTATCAAACCTTTTAATCAAAACTGAATTTCAGATTTCATGTATCAAAAGAGTCCTCAAATGACAACTTTTAAAAGATATATAATATTTAATTTCTTTACATTTAAATCATACCCTTATCAATCATACGTACAAAGAAATTTATACTAATCATAAAATATTTTCACCGTTATGTGCCACTGTATAAATTTTGTTTTCAATCACGACCATGGTTGCGAGTAATAAAAATGCACTCGGAACAGTAACTGGAAATTTATATTACCTAACGTAATTTAGATATTTAATGTTAATCTCAGAATATTGATCGCGTTTTATGCGAACTGCCAAACTCGGAGAAACAGTTCGTGGAACGTGTTCGTCTCAAGCCACCGAATCCCGTTGCGTCCGTTGGTGCCTCCGAAGTGGCTCGTCCTCATAGCCAAGGTCGAAGGTCGTGGATCGGCGCATTTGGTGTTCTCCGTTCGATGCCCGGAGAGAACTCCTTCCGAAGAAAAGGCTTCGTTCCAACTTTCGTTATTCCCAACCAACAGTTGTATTTATAGCTCCACTGCCGTGTTAAATACTAAAGAGAATAAGAATACCACACTTAAATAAAAAGGCTTTAGGAAAAATGTTTCCTATTAGTATTCACATCAATATCCTTTCTAATGTGCACGTAGAAAATTCACTGCATTTCTCGTGAGGAAATCGCACGATTTTTTCTATCATTCACCGTGCTTATTTTCCACATAATATAGTTCTTTCTGTATGTTATTACAAACCAACAGGTTCATATTTCATTTCATTAAATAATATAATTGGAATATGTAGTAGATTTGTTACCTTTCCAAAAGCTTTTTAGATGTATACTCCGCATTATCTTAACACTGTTCGGCACGTATTCAGAGAACCTTCTTCGGCAAACGTCGCAAGCAATATGGACGAGATTTCCTTTCTTCTTCCTAATTTCGTGCGATCGTCGGAGAAACAGCTGTTTGAAGCGGATAACTTCGTTAGTGTGGATTCGTTAACAACGCCTTCTAGTTCTGACGGCGATACGCTGCAGTTATCTTGTAGAAGCTTCACCTATGTCCGCAAGTTAGCGTCTGTAATGTCAAATAGTGGTTACAATATAAACCATCAAGAAACTTTAATGAATAAACGCACCGTTTCTCAGTACCGTTTCTCTTTCCCGCGATTAATTATCTTAACCGTTACACACCAGTGCTGGTAAAGTTTATCAGTGGTGGTAAAGTTTGTCAGTGCTGACAGATATGTTTGAAAAAAAAAATACTTTTTCGGTACCAAAAACACTCGAAAAATATATTTTAATACTACTATTTGAGAAGATTATATACTACGTATAGGAGCAAGGAAAGTCCACGTTTGGAATCAGGGACTCATCAAACATGATTCTCCTGTCTAAAGTCGAAAATAATTTTTATTTGAAGTGGAGAGACTCGGGCCATCAGGCCTGCTCTTCCGTCAGACCACGCAAATTTCGCTAAGCTGCTTTCACCCACTTGCAGAGAAAGCAGGTATCACTCGGGCGATTCAAATTTAGCTCAGAGGCTTTATTTAGGCTTGAGAATCATTTATGTGCATCTACTAACATGGGACAACCGGATTCATTTCCCTTCCGGAGGAAGGCGTACGAAGGATTTTCTTGCCCTTGAAAATCCACGACTTCGATCGAATTTGAACCCGCGAACTTGGGTGTAACAGTACGATACACTAACTGTTACACCATTGCCGTCCGTTACGCAAACTGTTACACCATCATTACATCACGTTTTTATTTCTAGTATAGTAAATGATATATTACTCGTATAATTTATGCCAGGTGTTAATATTACCTGACCAATTATACTCAGTTACACGACCTCCTTTTCCGAATCACAAGGAAAAATTAAACTTTGTATAAATATTTTGAACATTTTAAAATATTAACAGAATGCAGAAAGTGCAAAAAGAACAGTTCTGACTTCTGCAACTCGTGAGGCGCCCTTCTCCCCGCTCTCGTGGTACCATCGCAAGCATTCTTTCTTTCAGCCTCCCACGTACTTCTCTACTAAAGAGCGTTCTCCTCTTCCCCAGAAATAGCTCAACAGTTAGCAACAGCGTATTCGAACGAAAGCGATTTACCACCATTGCCATGAGACAGAGAATGCATGATGTATTAAACTTCAATATTTTTGGCAATGTGAATAAATTAATGTATAAATGACCTGAAAATCCCTGATGATTTCCCTTCGGAACAATTGATTGCTTTACCGCGCGACTCGATCCAAGAACCCTTGTTTCCAAGGGATTCTTTGAAGTCCGCACCATATGGTCCCCAGTACAATGTAAAATTTAATCTGATGCAGCTGAAATGTCGATATCGTTGTCTCAGTTATCATAATGAAGGTAATACAGGATTTATTATAATGTTGGTAATGATTAACTCATTTTCCTAATGATTACGTAATAATGTTCGCATTTCAACCAGTAATTTTACTGAAATTATGTAATTCGATAAGTTCGTTATTGTGTACAAGCTTAGCATCTGTGGCCAGTTCATGAGACTGCAGGTGTTTGCATATCATGAAACTAATAATGACTGCAACGGTAGAGTTAATGATAAAGGTTATAGTATCTGAAGTATGAGTGGGGGGTGGGAGTAGAAGTACGAGAAGGGGAGAGGCGGAGATCGGTGTATGAATACCGGTACATCTGAAATAGACCGCCTTCTTGGTAGCTCCCGTGCCGCTCAAATGAGAACGTATAAAAATTGCGAATGCTGAGATGCCCCCCTGTTTTGCTTCTGCACTTAAATGTAACTTCATTATATGTGCACGTGTTCTAAAGTTTAGTGGGAATTTCTGTTATTCAAATTATCGTTCTTCATGTTCTCGTGGCAAAAGTATAGTTCTTCACAAAAGACATAATAAAGGATAAGAACCCAAATCTACTGGTGATTTGCCTTTGAGAATGGATTTTATTACATCGGAGCGAATATTTTGTTAACAGTTCTTGTCAACAATACTTTTTTTGTGTATTCAGAATTCAACTTGTTTAGGGTAGTGATCCCAGAATTAAGAAAACGTAATAAAAATACCTTCTCCTCGTAGCACGACACACAGTTTTAACTGTTTTGACGTAAAATAAAATCAACTAGTGGTGCTAAAACAGAACGTACGTTCTCGCACATTGCAACGCAAATGTGACATTATAATACCGCAATTGCTGCCCACTTGCAGTCTTCACTTGTAAAACTCATTTCAAATCGTGTAACAAAATGTACAAAAACTAATTCTTGTAAAGATAATATATCAACATAAATTCGAAAATTGATTGCGTATTTTTGTCTTTAAAAATAAGAACGTAACACGAATCTACGTTGGCAGTCGTTGTTGTCTACAATACGTTGTGGCGAAAGCGGTGTTGTCATAGCATCAATTTAATTGCAACTAATTAATAATTGTAAGTTAAAGAACTTATAAGAAGTAACTTATTATTCTAGAAATTTAATATACTAATTAGTTATCTGTATGAATGTATGTATGCATGTAATGTGTATATGTATGCATGTAATTATGTATGTATGTATGTATACATGTATGTATGTACGTGTGGTTAGCACTTCGTCATTCTCACGCCGTATTCAGGTCTTCTCCTCATCCTGAGAAGTGAATTTTCTCATCATCTCACAGCAACATATACTCGGGCTTTGCAAGGAAAATGCACACTATAATTTTGACTCGACCGGAAATCGAACCCGGGGCCGCGTTTTGGAATTAGTTTCCTACTACTAAATAATTACTAGACCCCGGAACGTCATGCACTAAAAAAGTTAAAAATTTGCACGCAACAATGCACTTAAAAGTTGGCAATATATGAAATTAAATTAGCCAATATCTGTTCTTAAAACTAAGAATATGCGTTACACGAAAGTATAGGTTGCAACATATAACATTTGTTTGCAAAATCCTTATTTTACACACTAACGCGATTCATAAAATATTTTAAACATAATAAACAAAAAACTATGAAGGTAGAGTACCAATAGCATTGTTACAAGATGCCGTAACATTGAGACCAGTTTACTAACTTCATATGCACGAATGAAGTTACAGGAAGTAAGTCGATTGGAGCGAAAACAATCTTATTAGAAGACAGTCGGAAATTAGATTCAATCTTATGAATGAAACATTCATAATAGAAGACTAAATTTAGCCTGCCAATGTTACGATACCAACACTTTTCTTTTAAAAGAGAAATACACGAAAACATCTGTCTTCGACCCACCTCAGCATAAAAACCTGGAATATATGCTCTTAAATATGCCGCATAAATAAAAATATGCAGGTTATGAAAAAACTCTCAGAAATATGAAATCATGCAAAATAAAAAGCGGTTATATTTGTTTTATTGTTGGTGATAGATAAAGCTGTATATAATACCTTTAAATTTGCTCAACAAGAAAAAATATGCAATTGCAAGACGTTCCGCTCTCTAATTGTTCCCATAAACGAGAAAATAAAACTAAAGAAAAATATATTAACCCCAGAAATACACAATTTAAATCCACTATTGACGTCCTCGTTATCCATAACACCTTTCATAATTAACACTCTGTAGAAACAACGTCCGACCATGAGGATGTTCCTGTGAACTTTACGCCTCATCGCGACGTTCCTATTGTTAAATTGCAACTTGGTAACCAGTATTGCCAGATAGCTCAAAAGTGAATCTCAAATATATTAAATCTTAAGTCTTTAATCATATTTAAATATGATCGTATTACATTTAAATCATATTTTTAAAATATGATTTAAATGTAATATGGATTAAACGTTGAAAATATTGAGTACAACCATTTTGTATGAACTTTTATGTTTGATAAATTGAGATAAAATCTAATTGGCCTATTTTCTATTAAGGTTTGGGGATTGGTTGAAAGAAAATACATCAATACATTGAGAATACAATTTATAGAAGAGAGTAAAAAAGTATTGGGAGTTTCAATAGTAAATTATAATTAAAACTGTAATTATAATTTGATTATAATTAAAATTAAAATAAAAGTTGACAACACAAATTTAAAAAGCGTGAATTAACTCAAATTAAGTGTTAGTATTGTAAACAGTTGTTAAACAAAAACAGTATTTTGGTAGTGAGAGTCCTTGAATTACAATTCGCAATTTTATAATCGTCAATCTTCTAAGAACTGGTGGATTGAAGCGGTCTCTTTGAGGAGCGTTGGTCTACGACGTGCTCCAATCCGTTGGAGTGACATCACAGATTGGGGGTGATGGACGTCGTTCTGAGAATTCCGACAGCAGAATGCGACGGCTTGCACAAAGCAAGTCACTACGTTGAATTCTAAGAACAAACTCTAAACGGAGTATTAGCACCGTGTCGAAGCTGATGCACGACGTTAAAACAAATATATGTTAAAATAAAATTATTGTCATTTTGCCTTATGAAGGCTGCATAAAATCGTACGATACTGGATCGTTGATAGGCAGGGCAAAAAAACATGTAAAAATAAACCCACGTGCAAAAACCAATGTGTTAATTGATTACTTGTTGCGGAGGGTTGCTGTGACTGTAGTACCGCTTAACTAGTGACTGATTCAGTTGAAGGGGTAAGGGTTTCAAGCCTTCTAATCCTAATTTTTTATAGTTAAACTCTATTTATTAAAACCATTACATTTTGATCTCGTGCTTTGGAAAAAACATTAAGGCCGGGTGGACGGAATTTAATGAATATATTCCGAATTCTGTATTCCTGACAGATGGTTGTATGAGAGCGTAAACTATTAGAATAGATGTTCTTTTTTTAACTTTCCCCCTACCAGTAGCCCTGGCGAGGCAGGAGTTTATTGCCATGTTGGGGGTACATGCGTCGCAGCTCCTTGGCTTATGCGGCAAAGAAGGGGGTAGTGCTTACTAACTATATAGATGGTATATAATAGATAGATGTATAGATGATATATAATAGATGGTTGGAGCGTAGGCTTAGATGGTTGTATGTTTTTCGGCGAAGTGCAGGAAGCGCGATTCGACAATGTTGTCAGAAATGTTTGCCTTAGTTCAATCGAATTACACTCGGGTGGAGGATTCTATGAAATATTAGCAAGCACGTGACTCCGAGTCCTTCTGCTTCGCAAACATCCGTTCATCCTTGATTCCAAATATGCAATTTCAAAGATCCGGGGTCTTGTTTGTCACTGTTGGTTCACAGCAATGTTCTGGAGATCATAGATGCACAGTATTATATTGCTTTGTTTCCCAGAAGGACGATTACAGAACCATATCTTGGCATACTCTTGTCTGAGATATTCCGTTTTAACGGTAAATATATTAAAATTTAACGCAAAACGTAAGAAATATATAGTATTATGTAAAAATTTATAATGATACAAATATATAAAATAAAAGTTATTTTCGTTCATTCAAAACATCTTGCAAACTCAATAATATATTGCGGGTATGTATCATCTTGAAAATATCTATTTGCTCGTGAAAACCTTCCCTCGTGATAGGGCATGGTAGTGCAAGTGAACGACTACAGACACATCGTCGTAGGCGTTCGAATTTCTGTCCCTAGAGGAAATGACGAAACTCCAAAGTTGATAGGGCGCTTTTAGTGATAACAAAATATTGAGAGCGTTGTCGCGAGCTACGGCTTGTGCCATTACAACCAACTTTTCACATATTTGGACAGATCACTTTGAGAGTGATCGCATATTTGACTGGATTAGAGAGGGACACTCCACACATTTGTGCAGCTAAATGACTTTGAGAGTGCTTCCAAAAAAAAAATAATAATTGGTCGAATAGAGCAAGTTACCGAACGCCTAGAGTGCGGATGCAAGATGTGCGGACAATGAAAGGGTGCGGTCGGCGATGGCAAAAAAAAAAGCCTTACTTGTCGTAGGCCAGAATAAGACGGATGACTCCCTGGGGAGGCGATAAAATTTTGAAATGGAGTCAGTGATGATCAAGGGGTGAATGAGGGTTCAATGGCAAAATAAGTAAAAGCGTCTGATCTGGAGAATGAAAATCTCATTGATTGCAAAAAAATTCAATTCGCTTTATAATAAATTGTTTTCTGATATAAAGAAACAAAATATAAAACAATAAAAAAATCTCTCTCGTCTTCTTTCGCATTAAACATTCACCCTTAGGAGTTAGAAGCAAAGAAGAGTCAAGACATTATGACTACACAGTCACAATGATACTCTAACGTACAAGAGAATACTGTCTGAAATACGCACTGGAAAATGTTATGGCCAATTTTCAATAAACTACTCCGCATTCTGTAACGATTGCACTACAATGAAGATCAGAAACTCAGCTACTCAACTCTGCTCAAAAGTGACAACGTTTCGATTATTTGAAATCGAAATATTTATATGAATATCAGGATGTATATGAGTTTCAGGATGGAAATGTGTACATAATTGTTATCATTTTTGGTATTTATATACGCAGTTCTTTGTGTTGGGAATATAGACGCTGTATATTGAAAACGTAAGGATGTCAACGAAGCAAAAAATTCTCTTAAAAGGGGTCGCTGAAAGAAAATGTTTGGGAATCTCTGGTCTAGCGGAAGAACACATTTTGGAGAGCAATGCTGGCTTCAGTTAGAACTTAAACGCATCTTCTAGAATCTGTCAAAATAATCGGTCTGGCCCGAAAAAAGCATAGGTCTTTCATTATGCGCATCTCTGTGCAGATTGTCACTTACACCTTCCCCCACCGTTCACGGTAACAGCGATATTGCGAACGACGTGATCGGAAGGCCTAATGACGTTGTGTGGTGTTCATTGACAAAAGATGCTGACTGACCATGAGTGATAGACTTACGAGACGTTGTATGTTTCCTGACGATCTGAAGAGCGAAATCTAGTTCACTAAAACATGGTCTAAACCGGAACCTGTACAAACCGCAAACTTGCTCTAAGCGAAAAAATTTCTCCGGCTCGCGAAATTAAATAACATTTTACACAGCATAAAACCGAACCTGTACAACGCGGAAACGGAAGGATTTATTATGTCCTGCAGCGAAAGAAAACCCTATATAAACGGAATTTCTTGAATGTAATGCAATTGCCAGAGAGAAGCGAGAATCTCTTTATGGAGTGAATTCATTTGCAAGACATTTAATTTCTCTGTCCCTGTGATATGGGTTTCAGTCGTCACCGCCGGACAGTGAAGGTGAGGGGCTTCAGCTATCAGCGCAGAATTAGGATCGCTTGTCTCTCGAGGTATATGCGTTGAAGAGACGGAGAGCAGTTCGACTGCAGCCACTAGAGAGCGTTTTATGAGTTTAACAACCAGTTTCTCAATGGCTGAAAAAAACATAAAACTCTTAAACATTACAGCTTTTCGTCTTTTGAAAACATAATAAGAAAAGTGTTAGTAAGTGGGAAACCCAAAAGCAAAAATACTAGAATAATGTTGAATCATTTTAGTTCACAAGTGAAGATTTTCCTTTCAGTTGTCAAAAAATATTTTAAATTGGTGTGAAATTGTTATTATTAAATTGTGTTTTATTGGTGATTCCTTCCACAAATACGTTCAATGTTAATATATTTTTATAATTAAATGAAGTCATGTACTTTTCTAGTGTCAGGATGGAAATGTCGATATAACAAGTGTCATAAAATAGACAACCCTGCATAAAACGAAAACCTCCATAAACGGGATACTTTTATTTACTATTGATTCCGGCTTAGATTTTACTGTACTCTGAATTCTTCTGAGACATACTGGTTCAATTCGAGCTACGGTATAGGGACCATTGCGTAGCGGGCGCGTCGTCATAGCAAGTAAATCATGCGAGCCCCAGATTTAGTATACCAGTTTATCCAACCGGTTCCAACCTTAATGCAGGACTACAATGACAGTTTGTTGATGGCCATTGACTACCAGAAGATAATCCGCACGATGTTCGGATACCACCAGAGATGAGATCGTCCATCAGCTATAGAGCACAATCTTCTGACCTCTCCCTGATCGAGCACATTTTGAACTGACTGTGAGGATACATTACCTGTCCGTCTTCGAGCAACGGTGCTGACTCTGGACTAGTTTTCTGTGGAGCTCACCTAGCCGTTGAAATATGTACCTCATCACTGTATTCAGAACCTGTGCGCTCCTATTTATTTCAGAATTCGCGAGTTCATCGCAGCATACCGACATTTATGAGCCTTGCAGCCCAACCCTTACATTCTGTACATGAAGAGACGTATATCACATGCATCTTGAGGGATTTGGTGGAATCTGTTGGGAATAATGCCATTCCATAACGTACAGTCGCGACAGGCAGGAGAGGTTCTTTGAGGACGTGGAGCAACCAGTGAGCAGCAACACACATGACGACCTGTAGGTGTGCGAACCGATGTGGCACGTGGGGAAGTCGAGCAACTGCCTATGTAAAGGTTCTGGAATGTTGTGAACTCGTTTATGCTGTAATGCTTTGGAACATGAAATCAGTATTGTCATTTCAGTTATCTTAATAAAAATGAGAAACACAATTTGCCGTATCTATAAATGTCCCTGCACTTGATTCATAGTTTGTACGAGTACATTTAGCCAGAAATGTAATTGATGGCGTACTAGAAATTTGTTTCCGGTGAAAGTTTCGCTCTTACGTTCACTTTAAAAAATTAGAAATTTCCTTTTTTAGTACTGTAAGTTAGGAGAATTAATTATTTGATATATAAAATACTCATTTTTTAAAATGATTCCTCTAAGACAACAACCTTGGTTCTGAATTTCAGAGCTTATTTTGGGCCCCGTTCTTGTTCAGGTTATCCGTCACCAAACCAAAGGCAAAATTGGGTTAACTCTTGCAAAGCGCAGAAACGGGTTTTCACCAACGAAAATGTTGGAGGCGAAGTATTCTAGTCATCGTGACAAAGCGCGAAGTGACACCATCAGAGGTATACGAGGGAGCGATCAGCAAAGTTCGAGGGTGAGGACGCAGATGAGGACGGATGATAACGAGGACACGCAGTACCCTAACAAACGGGCCATGGACTGCGCACGATCTTTCCTACATCTTCCTTGACCTATCCTCACTCCTACTTACACAGTCTTACGCAAGTAGGCGATACACTATCACACATGCCCTGAGACAGGTGGGGACGTTAGAGCTTGTGCCGGCTGGAGCAGCCGACGGTAGGTCTCGCCATACAGCGAGGAAGACCACCGCCATTTCCCAGGCAAAACATGCACTACACGTACGGGAATAACCTTGTTAGTTGGCGCCCCAGGAATCACCAACAATCAATCAATCAATCAGCGAAAGCGAGAGCGGGAGCGGCTGAGAAATCACCGGCGTAAATGGAACTGCGGAGCTCGCTGTGGGGGGTGCAGTGGCACACGGTAGGTGGGTTGAATGATTAGTGATTTCGGATGATCGGACGACTCAACTGCTAAATTCATTAGTCCAGTAAGTGTAGTGCATGTTTTTACCGCCGGAGGTGGCAAATGGCGCTTATCTTTCACCATTGGATGACGAGATTTGCCTCCGATCGACCCGTTGGCCTGAGTTTTTGTTTTCAACCAGGTAACTCGTGCTAGCCGGGCACGGCCTCAACGAGAAAACATCTAACCTTCCAAGATGTTTGGAATTGCATGCATGTGTAAGTGCGTCTGAGTCAAGGGTGATGATAGAGCAAGGAAGTCGAAGAAAAGATCGCGCGCGATCCTCGGCCCGTTTATTATGATACTGCTCCGGCATTTGCCTGGTGTTAATCGGGGAAACCACGGAAAAGTACCAGCCGTCCTCTAGAAATCGCATCGAGACAGCGACTGAATTCAAAATATTATTTACCTATTCGACCTAGCTACTTAGCCAGTGTCGAAAATCCTGCCACTTTCGGGGCTCGAATCCTAGGACATTCCAGTGAGAGACTCTACAGTGACATCAATTCACGCTCTGAGCCACATAAGCCGGTGGCAGAAGCAGAAGCGGAGGCAGGATGGGAGACAGTACCGGGGAGAATAACTGAGGCGGGAGTGGAGGCGGACTGGAAATGATGACGGTGGCAGGCCGGAGCGGGCTGAGCGGAGGCGGCGTGGGTGGAAGCGGGGGTTTGGGCGACAGTCACATCGCGTCGTGGCCACCGCGGGGCGACG